>PVIU01003307.1:0-148404 GCA_004026605.1 Ondatra zibethicus
AAAAAAAAAAAAAAAAAAAAAAAAAAAAAAAAAAAAAAAAAAAAAAAAAAAAAAAAAAAAAAAAAAAAAAAAAAAAAAAAAAAAAAAGAAAGAAAGAAAAGGAAAAAAATAGACTTAAAAAAAAAAGAATTTGTTTAAATTTACATTATGTTATCCATGTAGAAAAGATTAACCAAGCAAATGAACTGAATAGTGAAAGCAAAATTTTGGAGTAAATATTTAAATTACCTTTAAAAACTGTTTTTTAAGTTTTCGTAGGAAGTACTCAAATGGTATAGGAGGTCCTTAGGTGGGCGGAGCAAGCAGGCAGTACCTGTATTTGACCTAGGATTGTCACAGCTTAGATTCTTAATTGCTTAGCATTTTAAAAGCACAAAGCAAAAGTGTTCCTGGACAGTAAAGAATTACAGATTCACAATAGGACAGATTCAGACATAAAAGACCTCTAAATGGGTCACACTGTTGAATAAAGGTACATAGTAGGCTTAAAAGAGAAAAGAAATAAAGAGTATAGAGAGATGCTTTTTAAAAAAAGGGGTAAAGTCTTTAAAGAGACAGAGTACAGATAGTCATAGATTAAAAAATAATAAGCCACATAAAAATGGAAAATTCACAGAATGTCTGGATTATGTATTTTATTGTGTTTTCTTTAAATTTTCTGACTGTGAAGGAGCTAAATACAGAGAGACATTGTGTGGTCTGCTAAGCTAAACTAGCATATTTGTTCTAAAGGTATCTTGACTTCAAAATTTGGGTCTAAGG
The DNA here is from genome assembly GCA_004026605.1 of Ondatra zibethicus. NCBI lineage: Eukaryota > Metazoa > Chordata > Mammalia > Rodentia > Cricetidae > Ondatra > Ondatra zibethicus. The sequence goes on from PVIU01003307.1 coordinate 763, forward strand.
ATATGATGCTTTGGAAAAGAGGTTCTTCTTTTGTTTGCACAGAAGATGAGAACCTATGGGTTACTTCCAGACCAATAATATGGTTTCATGGACCCCAGCCTCCTGAAAGGTCACCATAAACACCTTCAGAAAATTACATCACTCAACAGGTGACTGAGATGAACCTAGCACATGGGATACACCATGAAAGACCTAATTAACAGTGCCCCCATACAGCAGGAAGAAGTTTAGAGAGAAAAAACTACATCCATATTCCCAAATAATGTTTATAAATGTTCTTTTACATTTAAAGGGGGATATGATATAGATACGGATAATTTGCACTGATATAAATTTTGCTTTATTGATATAAATTTAAGGTCAATTTTGTTATATGTATTTCTGATCTTGATTAAGGTATTGTGATTGTGTAGTTCATTTAAAAATGTAATGTATAATTAGGAAATATAGGTTGTCAATGGATAATCACTGATATAGTCAAGCTTGTAGTCATGTTAGTTAGATTTTCTAAATATAGAAAGATATATTTCAGTTAGATAGGCATTCTTCCTATCTTTAAAAGATGACAGAATATGGCATTTAATGTTTTAATAACTTAGGGCTTTTCATGACAATGAGACACATCTGCTCCTGGCAGCACCAAGCTACTTCAAGAGGAAGATGGGCATCGAAGAGGCTCCTTATGGAGTTGGTTAGCCATTTAGGCAAGAAACTGCTCTTGCCTGGACTATTGCATAAACTGGACACAAAGAACCTGCAGAGAGAGGACTGCTGAACTTGCCTAAAGGTGAGATGATCCTTCGGGGTTCCTGATTCATGAAAGAGTCTATGAGACATTCGACAGGATACAGAAGAAAGTGACTGAACTGTGTTTGAAATTTCCTGCTTCATGGAAGTGTCTCCTGAATAGTATGGGCCTGTAGGCTGAAGATGGATGCCTCAACGGTACAGAATAACTTTGGATGACTGTCCAGGCAGCGAGATGTCTCTGTCATTTCTAGAGTTTTGGAAGTTTCTTACTTCTTGTTTACTTAGGTAATATTATATCCTTCTGGAGTCTTTGATGGAGTTGAAGAATGGATAGATAGTTATAGTTATAGTTTTCCATTGTTATGATAAAAGATAAAATAGACATAAATATTGTAACTGTAATTCTTGCTTGATAACTGTTTTTGTTATATGTAATTTTACTATGTTAAAAATGAAAGCCTTTCTTTTTTGTTTAAACAGAAAAAGGGGAAGTGGTGTAGGAGGTCCTTCTTTCTATGTGTTGCTTTCATTGGTTAAATAAAGAAGCTGCCTTGGCCTTTTGATAGGGCAGGACTTAGATAGGCGGGGAAAAGAGAACAGAATGCTGGGAAGAAGACAGTGTGGCAGACGCCATGATTCTCCTGCCCAAGAAGGACGCTGGTTAGACTCATGCCGGTAAGCCACAGTCAAGTGGAGATATACATTAATGGAAATGGGTTAAGCAAGATGTGAGTTAGCCAAGAAGAGGTTAAAACTAATGGGCCAGGCAGTGTTTTAAATGAATACAGTTTCTGTGTAATTATTTCGGGGGTTAAGCTAGCCGGGGACCAGGAACATGGCCAGCGCCTCTTACTACACTCAAATATTTATTAAATGTTATTACCTAACAATTAAATACAATTATCCTAGGTCCTCTCCTAGACAAAGCTCATTTTGTAGAGAGTTCATGATTATCCCTACATGAAACAACAAGATAAAAAAAAAATGTAATGAGGGTGGGGGGGTGGCTCAGTGGCTAAGAGTACTTGCTGCTCTTGAAGAGGAGCCAGGTTTGGTTCACAGCACCCACAGCTGTCCAATCCCAGGGGATCTGCTGCCCTCTTCTAGCCTCCACAGGCACTGCATGCAGACTCAGACCATAAAGAGACCCTTAATAATCTTTAAATATAAGAAAGTGTGCCTAGAAAAGTTAAGGGCTTCAAGAAACCAAAAGCAAACAAAGTGCAGAGCCCGGAGCTGCCCCTGCCCTACTGGGCTTCCATCACTCCTGGGAAGTCTACATGGGCTTTCCTCCTCTGTCAGGCATGACCTCTCTGAGGGCCAAGACCGTGAGTGACTTAGCACTTCGGAACACCCGATGGTCGTCTCCGTGGCTTTCACTAGTGTAGCCCTAACTGCTGTAAGAGCCTGGAGGATGCTCTCAGGCACAATGAGCAGTACTGGGTAAGTATTCATTCCCATCCAAATGAACACCACAGGAATAACTCTGGGTTCATAAACTAACTGCAGTGGCGCACAAGGGGCCTGAGACAACTAATGGCTGCGCTGCATCGAGCACACAGAAAATACTCAACGGCTTTTAAGTTTTTTCAGATTTCAAACTCCCAAGGTAAATGAAAAGAATAAACCCATAAATATGCAAGGTCTCATATGTTTTAAAAGTCCTACCTTTATCTCACATCCAGAATCATATAATTCTAATTTTCACATACACATTCAAACTAGCCTCTCCCTAATTTTTAACTTTAATTTAACCCTTATTATTAATACCTTTTATTCTAGAATTTCTTGCATCTAATTAGGATATTATGTTTCTTTGCTTTTCTGAAACTGCCTACAGCTGGGTTTTCCGTGATCTACCTCATACATTTAGAGAACTATCCATACCCTGGATTGCAAACTGACCGTAACTACTGATCTAAGTCACACAGACAGCAAAGAACTGATAATGAAATTTCACACTAACTCACAAGTCCCCAAGTCCAGACTTCCTACCTTCCAGGCACAGAGTGGTGGCCAATGGCACTGAGACTTTCTGCAGGCCTGTTTTGGGATCCATGTCTTACAGGTCCTGATGCTCTAATACACTTACAATTGCTTTGCACACACAAACCCCAATTTAAGTTTTGGGTTTTTTGTTTTGGCTTTTAGTTTTTTGAGACAGGGTTTCTCTGTGAAGCCCTGGCTGTCCTGGAACTCACTCTAAAGACCAGGCTGGCCTAGAACTTAGAGATCTGCCTGTCTCAGCCTCCCAGGTGCTGAGATTAAAGGCGTGAGTCACCACTGCCTGGTTTAAGTACTCTTACATGGCAAAGAAAGCAGGAAAACAGGGAAATCTGATCAAATAGATAGTATATGACTTAAGGCGAGGGAAAGATCTATCTAAAAATCTATGCATGCCTATGACCCCAATACTCAGAAGCAGAGGGAGGAGGATCAAGAGTTCAGACCATCCTCAGCTATATAACAAGTACAGGGCCAATCTAGGTTATATGAGGCCCTGTCCAAAGAAAAGCCAGAAATGCCTAAGCTTCCCTGCCTACAGTTCCCACATAATAAAAACTAGCCAAGAGAGGAAAGGAACTAAATTACTGACCTTGGTCACTCCTGCAATATATGCTAACTTTATATTGTACAGTTCACATCAGTGAAAAGCTTCTCAATTGTTCCCTTGGTTTTTTCCATGTTTTTATCTTGTTTCTATAGCATCCGTGATAAGGTACCATGCCTGTGAAGTCTCGCTTTCAATTTCCCCTCAACCAAAGAGTTACTTTAGTAACTGCAGCTATACATAGAGGCAACTTGAGTGCTGTTTCCTACTTTCACCCCCCCCATCTTCATCTATGCTATGTAGAGAACAGCCCATGGCCTCACTGCTTCAATGAGAGGATAGATTACTAAAGCAAAATGATATATACAAAGGGCAAATTCAATATCCCTAGAATATGACCAGGTCTCCACCAAAAACTAACTTACGGTTATATTTATACACAGCATTTTTCAAGTAGCAAAGATGGTGGCAGGAGATGGACTACATATAAAATATAATCTACTTTGACTCCACAAGGTTATCCTTCGATTTTTATTCTGCATTTATACACCCATTGTTATGGTATGCTAAGCCTGCTGTGGGTAGCCTGTCTAGAAGCAGCTATCCCAGGGGAAGAAGGGTGGCTTTCTGTGCCACTGGAGCTACCCATCCCGTAGTCCGTATGAATCTGCACAGCTTGGAGAGTGGTGGGATGAAATAACACAGAGTCTTCTAAATACTGACAGCTTGCAGTTACAGGGACAGGGACAGGGAAAAGCACGCACACAGCAGAAAGACAAGCGAGGGTGAGAACTCTGCCCGGGCTCCTGTTGAGTTGTTAACTTTAAAAGTAAGCTAGCTCTATTCTCCCCTGCATCCTGGAGCCTCCACTGTCTAGCACTGAAAAAAAATGTATTAGATTCATAGTAAATTCATCTACTTTCACATACAAAGCAGCAAAAAATTATGTCTGGTTACCACTATTGACTTAATATTTTAAAAGTGTTGATGTCATAAAGGGGGTGACCCAGTCAAGAAATATAAAATGAGACCATCACTTTTCCTGCACGCTTCACAGAGTTTAAAATTTGAACGACAAAATGTCTATGAACAATCTGAGAATTATCAAGTGACATGAATGCAAGAAATTAGTGTCAGCAGCAGCAATATAGTTTAGATATTAATTAAGAGGACTCTAGGTCCAGAATCATGAAAATATAGAAGCTGGGTGAGATGACCTATAATCTCAACACCCAACACCAGAAGCATAGGCAGTTGTCACAAATTCAAGATAAATTTGGTCTACTCAAGTGAGTCCCAGGGCAACCAAAAATACAAAATGATACTTAGCCTTAAAGGGGGAAAAAAAAAGGTTATTTGCCATTGCAGTGAATTACACTTCATTTTTATCAGTACTGGGTAAGCATCCCCAGTCCAAACAAAATCAAAAGTATTGTGAATCCAGTCCTTCCTGAGCTTGATCAAACTAACATTGCAACACTTCAGGTTTTTGAAGCACTCTAGATTTTAGATTTTTAGATTAGAGATGTTCAACCTACAAAGTCTATACAAATATTCCAAAACGCAGAAGACTCAAAATCTGAAGCACTCCAGACACCAAGCATTTGGATAAGGAAGGCTCAAATCACTTTGCTTAGGGTGGACCTCATGCTGGGCTGGACAGTAATGTGAAAATAGCAACGAAAAGTCACAAATCATAGCTTAAAATCTAAAGTTGAACACATTTCAGAATTCCACAAGGAATCAGACTGACTTGTAGGCAGATGAGTCTAACCTTAACCTGTCAGCAGTCACCACTCTCAAGCGCTATATTTTTTTCTTGGTTTCTCTGTGTAGCCCAGGCTATCCTGGAACTTACAGAGATCCAGCTGCGGTTACCATGCCAGGCTAAGTGCTACTTTCTTACCCTGTATTTACTCACACTGTAAAAAGCTCTAGGGCCAGAGGAAAGTTAAAAAGAAGTCCTCATTGTAAAGCATTTGTCACATTTGATACAAAATAGTGGTGCGCTTTTCCCTGAGAGGCTCATACAGTCAAGCCTTCCTCCTTCTGTGGTGCTTCCTAACTGGGCACCCTGAATCCCGTGCTGACTGGCTACCTTCTAGAACGCTGCTACTACGGAAGAGCCAGTGTGCATTCCCAGGTACCCATGCCACTGTGATGCTAGTGTGCTTGAACTGACATGCCAGACACAGGGCTGTGGCAGCTGTGGGCACAAGGCAGATGCTTCAGAAAAGCCTGAGAAGGGGAGTTACTCTACAAAAGTATCCAGAAACTGGGTATCAACAAGGTAATGTTACAATAAAACACTGAAACAATGTCTCCTTAGAATCTAGAATTCTGTACTCATGGGTTAACTGACAGGTGCTGAAATTCTATGTGACTCATCATTGATAAAGTTTATGACATAAAATGTCACCTCCACTGGCAGACCCAGACTTCAAGACAAAGCCCAGGGCTGTACTAAAAGACTAGAGGAAACAGAACATATTGAAAACTGCCTAAAAGAATTCCATTTTTTCAGCTAAAATTAAGCATTGAAAATATGCATATATTTTTAATTTTCCACAGTGCCTGTTTTAACCAATTTTTAGGTAGCTATTTACTTTTCTTTTGTAAGAAGGCATTAAGTGTAATTGACAATACTCTCTTTAAATGTTAAAAAGCTCAAAAGAAAAAGAACTATTCATGCATACCAAATTTACTATACCTTTTCCTTTTGAATCCATGGAGAAAAGATCAAAAGAGAGGGAGAAAAAAGAAATCAGTTCAAAAGTTCAGAGAAAAATGTAGGCCAACTCTGGAGGGTATAAATGATGAGCTTCATTTATCTATGGGAGTGACAGACGCTGAAGTGGATTAAGTGATATTCCTAGCATTTGTGGTTGCAATCAGGTAAGTATTGGTTCTGGGGAAAGCGGAAGCATAGAACATTCAAATTATAGCACAGGCAGAAAATCCATGTTCAGTTAAACAGAAGCAAAACCATTTCAAAGAGACACATCACCAGAGGACACTGAGGGCAAAGGGAAGTGGAGGAGTAAGGCTGAGGGAGAGAGACACCTGTATTGAGACCCTGTGTGAGTTGAGAACCCAGACACACTCGGTGTCGCACACTGGAACTGCACAAGTTTTCCAGAAGTGCAGGGTTTGTGTTTTAATGACTCAGACCTGATTCCCAGAGAACATATTGGTGTTCAAACAAAGTTAGTCTTCCTATAGGTTTCTGGGATAAACAAACATATTTTTAAAAGACCAGATGTAACCCAGACCACTAGTCTAGACACTTCACGGGGTCTACCATTTGTTTCTAGGCTTTTTAACAAATTTTAATGTATTTGTTCAAAAGCACTGTCCAAACATCTGTCTCCTACAAGCAAGTAAAATTTAACTGGACTATTAAAACTCAGTGCAAAACCAGACACTATGGTTCTTCCTCAGAATGTCCACTCTGTCACATTTTTTTTCCCACGAAGCCATAAGAAAAGATTATTGTTCCATCACTTCTACAGGAAAGCTGCTGAGGGCTGTGGAAAACTGGCAGGCAGGTCCACGGGAACGAAGGAGACAGCACCAAGAATGGATGCACTCCTCCGTGTTAACACACTTGTCTGGAGCAAACACTTTGTGCACTGCTATAAACAGTCTCGCACTCTTCCAACCTCTTGGTAAGGAACGGAGAGAGTTTGAGCAGAGCTGAGGAAAACCAGCGGCTACTGCATAGGAAGGAAAGCCTGACACACGCTCTCCTGGCAGACAAATATGTGACACCCTCTGTCCTAAGTCGCCTTTACTCCTCTTCTCGCCTTTGCTTCTCATTTCTCTCAGGGAAAAGAACTGCCTAAAATAGGAGACGGCTGCTCTAGGAGCCAGCACTGTTTCATTCTAACCTCACCGTGCGTGTCCATCACTTCAGACACTTAAAACTAGAGCAGTGGACACAAGACTCTGAGACCCTCCCCCCAGATCTAATGATCTAATAGCGATTATCCCCTCAAAGGAAAACAAGGCCCTCCCCACCTGCTGTGTTCGTATCCCAGCCCAATGAATTCCACTTGTAGGAATTTGTTCTAAAAATGATCATATGCAAAAAATACAGAAATAAAGCTGCATATGACTCTACTGTTTAGAAACAGCTGAAGTGGCTTTCTTGAGCAAAAGGCTAATTAAATTTTCATGGATCCATTTGAAAGAACATTGTATGCCCATTAAAATGATGGTCCATGCCTGTACTTTCAACATTGGGAGGCTGGGGCAAGATGGCTGCCACGAGTCTGGCCAATCTAGGCCACAGGAGCAGGTTCTGCACAAGTCTAAGCTACACAGTGCTGCGATCAAACACAGAAATGCATGGGGAGGGGCCTGCTGGAATGAAAAGTGGCCCTAAATTATCATGTTCCTCCTTAGGAATATGCATGTAGCTATACACATATGTGGGAAAAGGGCTGGATGGCTATACAGAAATGCTGAAGATTAGTTCTAGATATTATAACTTGCTATTTTATATTCTCCAATTTGCATAATCTGTGTTCTGTACATTTCCTACTACAGGTACATATCAATTATACAAGGAAAAAGATACCATTTTAAGACCCAATTCTAAAGTTCTCTCAGGGAAATGACACTTTTGTTTCTCTCCTTCTGCTCTTCAAGAAATAAAACGATTATTTAAATCAACCACATCTGAAAAGACCAGGTAATATAATTATATGTCAAATAAAGCTTTTAGAATAATGGAAAATTTATAAATGGAAAGTCAAATTGTTCAGAACAATGGGAAAGAACTAGTTATTTGCATGGGTGGTAAAAACTATAAGACTCACAGAAATCAAACTATGGTTCTGCTAATAAAACACCCTCAAGTAACCCTTACCGAGCAGCCCTTGCTAATTCCCATCTAAGAAATGCAGGCTATGAGACCCAGAGGCGAGCACCCGCACACACAAAGAGCTGAGAATACTACCTGACAGCCTTCAAGTTTTTAAAAAGATCAAAATAGCCTGCTTGATACTGAATTCAAAAGCAAAAGACTAATGAAACTGATTAGTCTCAGAGAAAAAATGGAAAAAATGCAACTAATTTCTACCATATAATCAAACTATTCATGCTTTCTTAACTCAGAAAACAAGGTAATTACTGGCTAACTTTTTTCAGTTTATAATGGAGATGACTCAGAAACCTGGGCAGCCCTTTCCCTGGAGACCTTTCTGAATACCTGTTCCCACCACCAACCAGAGGGAGACACACTGACAAGCAAGTTCTCCCACCTAGGTGTGCAGCACAGCAAATGTGCAGCAGCTATACCTTCCACATGCGCAGGGAAGGAAGGAAGGAAGCACAGCCAGGAGCCCATCACTTTTAACCTCACAATACCCACTGCTACTCCTTCATGGCTTCCTTGCTGTGTCCTTGAAAGATCAAGTCTACCATGTCAAATGTAACTAAAGGGCATTTTAAAACCTAAAAGGAATCTAGATATTTAAAAGAAGAAAATTCTTAGAAAATTACCAAATATTAAAGCCAATCCATGAGATGTTCCCACTGCTATGAGACTGGACACTGCCTGCAAACAGAAGGGAAGATGATCAGTGTTGGATCTGCTGGCCTGCCTTCCTCTCGGCACCCGCTGGCACGTCAGCCACCGAAGCGAGGAATCTCATCCAGAAAGCAAAACAAGAAATCAAACCCAGGGCATTTTTATGTCTAAGAATTCCTCTAAATTTAAGAGAAATGTTATGAAAATATCACGTATTCAGTACGATATATGAACTATATCATCTGACTTCCTTTAAAGCCATGGTTCTCAACCTGTGGCTCACAACCCCTTTAACAAAGTTCTATCTCCAATACTATTTATATTACAATCCATAACAGTAGCAAAATTACAATTATGAAGCAGCAACAAAAATTACTTTATGGTTGGGGGCCCACGACATGAAGAACCACATTAAAGGGTCGCAGCATTAGGAAGATTGAGAACCACTGACTTAAAGCAATTTAAAATTAAAAAAAAAAAAAAAAAAAAAAACCACCTCTCTGGCCAGCTGAAGAGGTACTTATACAGCCCAGCCAGGGCCTTCAGCAATGTGGAGGGATGAGAATACTTTTCTCCAGTTTATCACCAGCAGGCAAGAGACACCAGAACGGGCCACTTGAGCCCACTTCCTCACCAGTGACTAATGAGAAAGCCACAGAGGCGGCTGAAGAAAGCCAGAAGGCAGGTCCTTAATGCACTTTCCAGCCTCCTCTAGCTTGCCACAGCCACTCCAGACAGCATCTGCAGGCTTGGCCCTGCAGTCCATAGCTGTGGGGTGTGTATTACCAGAGTGAGCTCACTCACTACTATTCCAGTCCTGATAGACTAGGGGACACAGCTCACAGGGGAACTGATGCTGGAAAGGTCTGTTTCTCCATTACCTGCTCTCGAGCAAGAGCCTGGGAGCTAAACAATAAAGTAGAAAACTTAAAATCCATCAAGAGCAAGTTTTAAACTTGATTACTAAGAGGAAAATGACTTGAGAATTTATCATACTAGCACTCAATATTTTAATAGTAAACCTGAGAACTCAGTGAAATTAAAAACCTTACCTTGAGGGATTAAAGGTATACTTACAATTGCTGTGGGTAAGCCAGCATCTACTTTGTCCTAAAAGAGATTTTAAAAGGGAAGAATTGGAAAAGATACTGGTATTGAAGGTAAGCATGCAGCCTCTTTTTATGCATACTTGCACATGAACAGCTGAGTAGGAAGCGCACCCTTCGCCTCCCCCTCAGTAAGAACAATGGCAAACCTGCAGCCCTCAAAGCAGATTAGCCTGAGAGAAGTCTGCTTTATTTTACTAATGGTAACAGACGCTTCTGTGCTGATTTGAAATGGAAATTTAACAAAGGAAAGGAGTTTGTTTCCCATAGTGTAAACAGACTAGAAGTCCTACAGGATCAAAATGGTAGAATCGAAGATTCAAGAAAAGGGGACTGGCTGCAGGCACCGCGCCTCTGAGTAGGACGCTCCTCTCCAGTGGATTAACTCCAGTGACTAAGTGAAGCTCACCAGGGAAGAGCCAGTCCATTCTCAAACAAGCCAAACATCAAGTACCAGTTCAGCTCCTTGCCAGTAACTATGACACATTAAGTCACCAAACTGTTCTGACAATGATCTCTATGTGTTCAGAAAAACAGCAAGTACTGCTCTATTTATCCTAACACACTGACGTGTGGACAGAATTAAACACAAAGAATGCTATAAGGTGTCTCTCTGGGCTTAAATAGCTTTAATTATAACAACAGCTTGTGGTAATGCAGCGCTGGGGCAGCATCTTCATCCTGCATCTTGTCTGTCAAGGGGAAGCAGAGGAACAGAGGGCCTGATATAAATATTTGATGTACAACTTGTGTTCTGTTCTGCACAGAGAAAAGCAGGGATGAGGGCACAGATGAAAACCATAAACTACATTCAAATGAGTGTAGAAGCCATCTGACTTCAAAAGGTATAAATGACAGATGCGGGAAAGAAACACTGTATCATTGAAACTGGAATTTTCCTGGTGGTGGAGCAGGGAAATGAGGGAGAAGAGTGTGGGGATGGGTCAACCGAAAGCAAGCATTATGAAAATGCCATAAGGAAGCCTGCACTTTGGGATGCTAATTAAAAAGCAAAAAACACTCTTGAAGTGGAGATGAATGGGAAGCACACAGGAGAAGGAAAGTGGCACAGCTGAGCAAGGAACTAAAGCAAAGCCAGGGGGAGTGAGGGAGAGAAACAATGGAGGGAATGATGGAGGAAGGGAGAGGGAACTCACTCTGTGACCATCCCTAGGATGCTAATTAGAACACAGATCCCTATGCTGCTCCACTAATGACTCAGCTGAGAAGGTGTGGGTGAGCCCCAAGAAGCTGCAATTTGACAGTCACCCCAAGGGAGTCCGGCACAGGGGACATGTTTTTAAACAATAATAAAACATGTGCTGAGGCATATCTTAAAGTTCATCCTTAAAATGATAAATTCCTTTAAAAACCTAATTTGAATTAATTTTAAATATAGTCATATGTCACATTACTTTGAGAAGGATCCCAAAATTAAGCAATAAGACTCAAAAGTTTCATGTTTCCTAAGTGTTTTTCATGCATGGACTCCAAAGTCAGGATGATCAAGGGCCAAGCAGGCCTGATAACATCACTGTCCACAAGACCGAAGGCACACGTGAACAGCTGCTCAGGGATAACACCCCAAACAGAACCAGCTTTACATGTTAACCAACCAACCGTCACGGGAAAGCACGCAACGTAAATCGAGCTGGTAATCCATCCACGGTTAGGAAAGCACCGCATCGTGCCTGGCGCAGGAAGAGCAGCGTTATCTGAACATGCCAAAGCAGCTCAGCCGGAAGAATGCGGAGAGAGAAGAGTGCACACACTCTGGGATGTATTAGAGTTGCCCCCTCATCCTCAAGAGGGAGAAAGCCCCCTTAAAGGTTTATCTAATCAGTGCTCAGAGTCTGAGCGCTAGCTCAGTCTCCATTATCCAAAATATTTTTTAAACTGCACAGGTGGGTCAAATGACTGCTCTGGTTCATCTTGATTTCGAAAGGAATGAATTTCATCACCTACATAAGGATTAGATTCAGAAAATGTCATGGAAACGTGATCCTCAACAGGTGGTTTCCATTCTGGCAAATGTGAGTTACTCTCCGCCGAAAGCCGGAAGGGCACTGCCCACGCTCCATTGCATGGCCACCTCTCCAGCTAACATCCTGTGTGATACTGTGTGCATCAGCTGCGTCAGGACATGCCAGCTGCCCGGGATGCACATCACCTCCTAGCTGCAAAAGAGATTTCTCTACCACACTGGATGTCATGGCTCCTACCATCTTACCCTCTCGTTCTCTTGAAAAATAACTTTCGTTTCTCGTTCAAATTAAATATGTAAAATGTTAAATGCCATGAAAAGAACATAAAACAACACTGAGGTCCCTGCTGCCATCATTGTTATATTGTCACCCTTGTCATCTACAGAAAACAGACTTGACAGACTAAACAAGAGTATGGGCTGTGGGGTCAAAGGGAGAGTATCTGAGAGACCACGGTCTTCAATACTACTTGGTGTAGGAGGTCCTTCTTTCTATGTGTTGCTTTCATTGGTTGAATAAAGAAACTGCCTTGGCCTTTTGATAAGGCAGGACTTAGATAGGCGGGGAAAAGAGAACGGAATGCTGGGAAGAAGGGAGTGTGGCAGAAGCCATGGTTCTCCTGCCCAAGACTGACGCTGGTTAGAAGCTTTCCCGGTAAGCCATGACCTCGTGGTGAACACAGATTAATAGAAATGGATTAGATCAAGAGTGAGAGTTGGCCAAGAAGAGACTAGATATAATAGGCCAGGCAGTAATTTAACTAATACAATTTCCATGTGGTTATTTCAGGGCTTAAGCTAGCCTGGTGGCTGGGAGCTGGGCGGCCGGGAACACTGCCCACTCCTCATACCACAACTACTTAATATTACTTTTTCACCTAACCCAGTGTTCTAAGACATTTTCAAAAAAAGGTCACAAATTCCATTGCAGCCACTGTATGCACAGTGGCCCTATTCACCAGTGCTGCCTCCCTTCACAGTGGCGTCTCTCCCCTCTCTCAGCTTCCTTTGAGTCGCCAAGTCAGGGCATGGCTTTACCTTCTTTCACAAGAGCACATGAAAAAGACTTGTTGATTATTTTTAAATCAATTGGTTATAATCCTGATCAATCATCTGTCTATATAAAGTGGCTAAAAAAAACAAGCACTTCACCTCAGCCAAACTCACAAGATGGCAGCTACCCTGGAAAGGAATGCAAGGAGAAGGCAGACAGAGCTTCTCTTTGCTGGCTGCCACACTTCATTCGGGCATACCGCAATGCTCACAGACCTTTGCTCTCATGGCCGCAAGGACTCCTATGTCAAGATGTGCAGCCATGCCTCGCAAGTCAAAAATAATCAGAAAAACCATAAGGAGAGCCAGGCTTTGCTTGTGCTCACTCCTACTTCACCAAGTAGAGGTCATCGGCTGTGGAAGGGCAGACACTCACAGCGGCAGACACGATCTGCGCAGATATTCCCTTCAGGAGTGAATGTCGCATAACCGACCCATGCAGTGAGAAGGCATCGGGCAACTTCTTCTTCCTGAGAGAGAGAGGAGGAGGAGGAAATACTTAGCAGAAGGATTGAAAAGGTAGGACCCCAAGGCTCTGAGAGAAGAATATACATCTTAAAAGTAGAAACTAACACTGCTGTTATTAATCATCAGTAATTATACAATTATTAACTGTTATTAAAGGATCAACCTTCAGATGTGCTCTAACTTGAGGCTCAGAGAGTCTCAAGCAAGAAAACAAACTAACATTCTTCTTCCATTGCTCCAAATGTTCCCTGTCCACCTGACACAGGATCGGGTCCTCCTGCTCTCCCGAAGGATGGCTGCGCAGACCACAGCTCCTGCCACCACCACTCCTGCGGGCGGATCTACACCACCCCGCTTGCTTCCCAACCTCTGCCCTCACTTGTCACTCGCTCTGCTGCTCCTACTTACACTCCCCATCACCAGTCAATGAGGACACCTTAAACTTTTACCAAACATTAATCAGGGTATGCCCGTTCTGAATAAAAATGTACTCCGCTGATCCCAAAATGAGGAAGTCACAGGTCCTACTATGAGGATCCCACAGCCTAGCAGGAGGGGCTAATAAACAGCTTCTAAATATGAAATTACAGACCAGAAATAGGAATGTCTGATATGGGATTCCCCTCTGTATGCTGTGAATACCAGTGGTTAATAAAGAAACTGTCTTAGGCCTGTGATAGGGTAGAGTAGAGCTAGGCGGAGAAAACTAAACTGAATGCTGGGAGGAAGAAGGTGGAGTCAGAGAGAAGCCATGGAGCCTTGGGAGACAGACGCACTGAAACTTTGCTGGAAGGCCACGACCTTGTGGTGATGCACAGAATAACGGAGATGGGTTAAATTAATATGTAAGAGTCAGCTAATAAGAAGTCAGAGCTAAAATAGGCCAAGCAGTGATTTAATTAATACAGTTTCTGTGTGGTTATTTCAGGAGTCTAGGTGGCCAGGAAATGAACAAGCAGCCTCCTTAGAACAAATATGCAAATGGAGAAGAAGGGACCCTGTTTACTGGGGGGGAGATGAGGCACAGCTACCAGGAAAGAGACATCTAATCCTCCTCAGCACACTGTGGGGAAGAGCGAGGACAAATGGGCATAGACTGGGTAGGCCAGGTCAAAGTGCTCAGAGAAAGACTCAAATGGGCAGGCAGTGCCCAGCCTGACAGCACACCAAAGACTTCTGACTATCACGTACCAGTCCCATCCAACTCCTGCCCGGTAAGCCACAGGCAACCCAGAGAAGCTGTGAACACAGTTCGACACAAAATCAGGAACTTGTTAAACAAGATTGTGTGTGTGTGTGTGTGTGTGTGTGTGTGATTTTTCCTTTTAACTAAATTACAAGTTCTCAAATGTGAACCTGTGACAGTTGTCAAAAGCTTGAACACACCTGATAGGCAACAAGAGACCACCCTCACTTGTAAACATGGGATGCAGGTCATCAAACTATTCATCTGTTTGGAAGACACTGTGATGAAAAGATGAGCACACCTCAAGAACCCCTGTCCCGAGACGGCAATCTGAGGAAGACGGCACCGGCACATAAGACCTAAGTGGAAGAGTGCTGGTTCCCTGGCCTGCATTCAGGTCAAACGCAGACTCAGCAAAGCATTTTACAGCACCCTTTCTCCACTTCTCTCCTCTCCATGTTCTCCCCAAGAGTTTGGAAGGTGAAAGGCAACTGAGCCTGGGGTTATTGAACTGTCCTATCCCCGTCCCCCTGATGCTCTCCTCTGAGCTTGCTCCAAGGAAATGAAGAGTTCTGGAGCTGACCTTGCAGAGTGGTGTGAGGGGGTGCAGGGAACACAGGTGGCCAGGAGGGCCAAGCTCCACAGAGTGTCCCGCTGAGCTATACCCCCTCCTACAGCTAATTACACTGCACCATGAAGACACTGACTTTAAATAATCAAACTAGACTATACCAATGAAGTATGGTTAATAAAAACTCAGAGACAGATATTGGGGTTCAACCTGAAGGTCAGAAAAGCAAAACAGCCAGCCACTGGCTTTTACCTCTACCTCAGTCCAAAATGGCGATCCTGCCTCCAGGAATCTCAGAATGAGACTGAGACTGAGAGCTGTCTCCTCCCATTTTATAATCCTCTCTAGTGCTGGGATTAAGGGTGTGCACCACTACTGCCGGTTTCTATGGCAAGCAGTGTGTGGCTACTGGGATTAAAGGTGTGTGTCACTGCTACCTGGTCTGTAAGGCTAATCAGAGTGACTGTTTTACTTCTCTGATCCTCAGGCAAGCTTTATTTATTAAAATGCAAATGAAATGCCACTCCATACCATGAAGACAGTGACTTTAAATCATCAAGCTAGATTGTACCATGCATGAAGACACTGGTTTTAAATAATCAAATTAAGCCCATTACTATATATGTGCAAATAAATGTGGCTTAGACTTGAGAATAAAAAAAAAAGTAATAAAAAAATCAAATTATACTGTGCCATAAAGAGAAAGACTTTAAATAATCATCTATTTTGGCCATATACAAGTATGATTCACAAGAATATTTACCTCTTTAAGTTGGCCCTGTCGCCGCTGTCTGAGCTCGCCACAGAGGAGGTGTCGTAAGAGTGAGAATCAATGGTGTCAATGTTTAGCAAGGTAGGGTCCTCAAGAACAAAGGACTCATCTTCATCATCGGTCTAGGTTGAAAGAAGATACAGTCATAAAGTCAAGTCGGGTGAGCCGGGCACTGCTGGCTTCACAGCACCCAGCGCCTGCTTCTGCTTGTCCTTCTCTGCCGCACATTCTCAGTCCCCAGAGACACGTGGTGCAGGACTCCACACAGAGACCACTCTCTAGAGTTCCTGTCAAACCCTCTCATACAACAGGAAGAAGCAGGAACAGTTATGCAGGTCATTGTAGGCTGCAGGGTATTTTGAAAACCCAAGCCTGTATAGATGCTTCACTGGTGAGCTAATGAGCAATGGCTAATTAGCAGAAACCAAATGTCTGCCATGAAAATATGATAGGTATACAAAAGAAAGTCATTCTAGGTGGAAAACATGCAGAAACCTTGATTTGTAACATGGATTGTACTGGGTAAAGGAAGCTGCAATATAGCAGGACTGTATGAATAGAAATTGAAGCTGGGATAGAAGATGAGCCAGAGTCCAATCTGTAAAAGCATTGTTTTCCACCCACTTGGTAGCAGCAGAGCCTACATCAGCCTTGTCTGCCACTGTACCTACAGTACCTGGTACAAGGCCTAGTATGTAACAGCACTCACTTATTTAATAACTAGAATACTATCTCCAGCAGGCAGGAGGGAGGGCATCGGGACCTCTAAGCAGCAGAGACAAGATGTGAACAGTGTTTTAGGAAGATAAATGGGGACATAGGCCGAAATAAGCGGGGAGGAAGAGGCTGTGGCAGAGGAAGGTTAAGGACCAGTTAGAGGGCCATCTGAATACCAAGGAAGGAAAACAGAGTTCAGCTGAGGACCAGAGAGACCAAGGGAGGCCATGAGGAAGGAGGCATTACTGAACTAAAATTCAGTCCCTGGTTATCCTTTAAAGGAAGCCAGGCAGTGGTGGTGCCTGCCTTTAATCCCAGCACTCGGGAGGCAGGGGCAGGTGGATCTCTGTGAGTTCAAGGCCAACCTGGTCTACAAAAGCTAGTTCCAGGACAGGCTCCAAAGCTACAGAGAAACCCTATCTCGAAAAACCAAAAATAATTAATAATAATAATAATGATGATGATGATGATGGATAAATAAATAAGGTGGAAAGGGCTGAAAAGGTAAAAGAAATGTCAAAGAAGATTCTAAGACGTCCATCTTGACACCCCTTGAGGGACTTGGCAGAGTGATGCTCCTGACCTTCAGCCACAAATGGCAGAGTAAAGAGGCGAGGAGCTGGCTTGTACAGCTGCCTGTGAACCAAGAACAACGCCTCCCTGGCAGCTCTCACCTCTCGTTCCCAATCGCTACTCCAGGGCGCGCCATACGCTCATGGCCTCCAGCTTCTCCTCTCGCTCGGAGCTGCTGGCCTCCAGTGCTGCTGAAGGTACTAGCCACTGCCTACCGGCCACTGCCTACCGCAGTCAGCACGCCCTCCATGCCCCCACCTTCCCTACTGACAAACCCCCTCCTTGGTTCCCAACACAAGTGCCATTTTCTAGCTTCTCCTCAGCCCACCACCAAACTCTGTTAATCCTCAGGAAGATCTGTAGCTTTCTTCTGCTCCTCAGACACTCCCTATTTGAGGAAGCTTTTTCATGACCACAGCTTTACGTGCCATGTGGTAATGGCTCTGAAATCTGTCTTCAACATCAACATTAGTCTATAATTTCACTACATTCCAGAATTCTCCACCACACATAAGTCTGCTAAGAATGAGCTTGGCACTTGGCAAGGAGGCAGTTACTTGAGAGCTGTGAAAGACGGCAGCAACTGCTGCAGGAAAGGAATAATTGGGAAATAAGAACTGCAGGGCAAAGGTCATAGCAAGAGAGTCAATCAAAGCCTTATTTGAGTCTCTTAAGGAGCCTGGACACATAATTAAATAAAACAGAGCACCTGAGAAAAGCCAGGCTTGCAGGGCAACTGAAAGAAAAAGAAGGAAATAAAGGAATGGAGGAATTGAAAACTACTCTACACAGTGAAGCTATCGGCTTCCCCCAACTGAAAAATCCACACTCTTATCAAGTTTAGCAGACTTATGCGCGCCCCTGAACCATGCATGTGAAAACCCAAAACTGAGACATCAGTCTCAGCAATGACAATGGAGCTGGGACACCTCCAGCGCTGGATGTCAAGGCCTACATTTGTTTTGTTTATTGACTTGTGTGTGTCCGTCTGTGTGAGTGTTTTGTCTGCACGTCTGTGCAACCTGTGCATGCATTCTCTGCAGAGACAAGAAGGCAGCATCAGATCCCCAGGAACTGGAGTTACAGATGGTTGTGAGCCACCATGTGGGTGCTGGGAATCAAACCTGGGTCCTCTGCAAGTACAGCAAGTGTCCATAACCACTGAGCTAACTCTCCAGCCCCATACGTACTTTGAGGCAGGGTCTCAGGCAGCCTAGGCTAGCCTTGAGCTCCCTATGCAGCTGAGAAGGACCTTGAACTCCTGATGGCTGTTCCTCTGCTTCAGCTTCCCAGGTCCTCTCCTCTCTCCCCTTATCGTCTCTCCTCCTTCCCTCCTTGTGTGTGTGCATCTGTGTGTGTCTGTGTGCCTGCCTGTGTGTTTCTGGCAATGAAACCCAGGGTCTCGCATGCTAGGCATGTGTTCTACCACTGAGCTACATTCCCAGATTTAAGATCTAAAGTCTCAATCCACTAAATGTGGATAAATGATATCAGATCATCCTCATATTAATACAATCAGAAAAAAATTACAGACAAATTACAGATTCAAATATGAAAGGAAAAACAGTAAAGATTTTAGAATAAACAGGATAATAAGATCCTGGCCTCAGAATTGGTAACATTTTCTTACTCAGAGGAAACCAAATAACTAATCACAATGAGAAAGTCTAAGAGCTGAGCTATGTTAATAACCTCTGGGCATCAAATGAAGCCATCCGTGGTGTGAAGAGACACAGAATAAAAGGAGATTTTAATAAATATATCTAAGATGGGGTGCAGGCTGCGTGGCATATATAAAGAACTCCTGGGCTGAAGAGATAGCTCAGCAGTTAAGAGCACTGGCTGCTCTTCCAGAGTCTTGAGTTCAACTCCCAGCACCCACACAGTGGCTCACAACCATCTATTACAGTATCTGATGCCCTCTTCTGGCATGCAGATGTTACAGCAATTATATACATAAATAAATAAATCTTTTAAAAAAGAGAGAGATCCAAATGGTCACAATCTACTTGGAGGCATCCAAGGCCATCGATCTTCAGAGAAATTCAAATTAAAAACCGCTATTTACTTTTCAATAAGTGTAAAAGGCCAAAGAAGGACACAGAAAAACCCAATAGTTAACAGGTGTATACACCACCAGACATTTCACATCCTGACATCTCAGACATGTCCTCTAAAGAATATATTAAAACAATGTTGTGGGATATTTGTACACTGTATGAAAATGTATTGCTGTGACTGATGTAGTAAAAAGATGAATTGTCAGCAGCTAGGCAGAAGGTATAGGAGGGACTTCTAGACAGAGAAAGAACTCTGGGAAGAAGAAGGCAGAGTCCCCAGAGAGACTCAAGGGAAGCAGCAGGAACCCTATGGAAAGATGAGGTAACGAGCCACACAACAGAATGCAGACTAAAATAAATGGGTTAATTAAATTTATAAGTGTTAGTGGGACAAGCCTAAGCTAAGGCCACACTTTCATAATTAATATTAAGTGTCTGTGTCATTATTTGGGATCTGGCTGGTGGGACAGAGAGACTCATTACAAAACAACTATTGGTAGCCCACGGCAGTGTTCACAAAAGCTGAGCTGTGCACGGTCACTTCCCACTTCTAGGGGACACACACAAGAAAAAATGTGAGATAGGATGAAAGCATCCTCAGCTATCACCACACAAATGTCACCAAAGGTAGGAGGAGGAGATGAGACATACAAAGAAATGCAGAGTAATGGTGATGAACAAAATGTGAAAGAACCTCGGAACAGCATGCTAGAGGAGACAAGTCAGACACAAGTATGTATGCCGTGTGTGTGTGCATACACTACCCTGTGCATGTAAGGTTCACAGCAGGCGATGCTAGTAAAGCTGGAATCACAATTACTCGAGGACAGGGCACTGAAGAAGAGGAGTTTCGGGGACAAGTTGTGTGTCTGCCTCTGCATCCTGTTGTGCATGCAGGCTGTTCAGCCGGAAAGGGGCCTCCTGCTGCACACTTACAATTTGTTCACACTTCTGTGCACACTTTGCAAAAAGTTCACACGATATTCCTGGCTTCCCCATAGCAGAACTGAAGTGAACCCAACATTACTCTGAGACTGGGGAACTATGAAAGAGACAAGGTCATGATGAGGTCAAAGAACAAATTTAATGAAGGAAAGTGACCAGAAGAGAAAGGTTTGGTTTAGAGAATTTCCAATTTAGAACCTCCAAAGCAGTCAGGCCTGGAATGCTATTTCATGTCCTAAGTCTTGGGTTCACGACATCTCAGATTTTATCTTTCCATTTTAAAAACAGCCAAGGTCCATTTTTCTCCCAACCTCCCTTCAGGTTGCTGTAACTGAACACTGTAGAATATACACATACAAATATTCTAGAGGAAGGGTTTATGCTGCCTTTTGGTTTTTTAATCATTTTCTTTAATAACCCATGGTAAGCCTTCTCAATGATTTTATTTTTTTTCTTCCTCTGATCTACCTGCTAGTTCCCTACACCTGCCCAATTTCAAATTCCATTCATTTCTCTCTGAGAACAGAGGCTGCCATATGGCACTATTTGATCCCAACATTGACCACAGAGCGCTAACACAGTGGGCAGCAAACTATACCCACGGCGGTAACAGTACTACCTTCTTGGTGAGCACGCATGTTCCTCAGTGACAAGAACGCTGTGCAGGATAGTCTGATTTCATGATGAATGAGTCTCATTCACAGGAACATTTCTTTTAAATTTATTATCGTTCTCGATTTATTTTTATTTTATGTGTATGAGTGTTCTGCCCTTGTACATGTATGTACACCATGAGGGTATCTGGTGCCCAAGGAGGTCCAAAGAGGGCATTGGACTCCTTGGAACTGGAGTTAAGAGTGGCTGTGAAGCACTGTGCTGCCGGGAATTGAACCCTGGTCCTCTGCAGAGCAACAACTGGTCCTGACTGCTGAGACATCTCTCCAGCCCCACAGGAGCATTATTTTTGTTGCCAATGCTTAAAGATGTGCAAATAAGGCTGTTACAGAATCCATTAAGGTAACTTTATTTCATACTCAATAAGACAATGACAATGTAATTAAACTATGCTAACCAGACCAGCTAAACTTATTTTCCTTACCTCTAAAGAAAAGATTCTGTTAGAAATATTTATTAATAAATTAATAAATAAAAATTTCACTGCAAGAGATTCTTTTAGAGTACAATGCTACCAACGTAAAATCTAAAAATGTTTTGTCTTAACACAGATCATACAAAACACTTCTGAAGTTAAATACAGTCAAAGTAACTATAATATCAAACAGATTTTAAAAAACACAGAGGTCAAGGAGATAGCTCAGAGGTAGGGTGCTTGCCCAGAATGCACAAGACCCTAAGACACTGAAAAACATAAACTAGAAATTCAAGCCAAACAATAGAGCAATAGTGTTCACAGAGAAAGTAGCTGGTAAATTATGCGGTGCTGTCTACGACCCTAAAGTACATATGATTCAGACAGAGGCGCGACCCTCAGAGCTAAGAGGCATCAGTAGGCATCTCTCCAGTCTCCTGTCTCCAAGACGTTAAACAGCCTTTAAAGGACTGAGAATGCAGCATCCAGTGGGCCCTGAGAGGAAGGGGAGGAAAGAAGGAGAGACAGGAGGAGACAAGATAAAAGGGGAAAGAGGGAAGGAGAGAGGCAGAGACAGAGGCAGGGAGGGAGGGAGGGAGGAATAAAACCTTGTTAACTCAGAGGAGGCTGTCCTGGGAGGACAAGGCAGCTGGCCATGAGCCTGAAGAGCAACCCGGTGAGCACCATTCGTCCGTGCTCGCTCCTCCAGTTCCTGTCCTCAGGTCCTGCTTTGGGTTCCTGCCCAGGCTTCCCTCAGTGAGGGACTACAACACATAAGCTGGAATAAGTCCTTCCTCCCAAGTGGCCTTCATCATAGGGTCTGAAACATGTAGCTCTGGCAGGCCTTGTCCTCTCCCGAATCCCTCTGCCTTGCTAAAAACCATTACATTACACTACTAAAGCCAACCCCCAAGGTCTATTATTCCCTGAGACTGATGACCAAGGTCCAGCTACCAAAGTATTAAAGTCCAGCAATCAAAAGCCACCTTTGGTTCACCTAATTGACATGCCCAATTAAAACTAAACACCTCATCCTTACATGGGTGTTTCCCCTTTACCTTTATAAACCTCCATTTTCCTATGGGCCATGTCTATCTCCTCTCTATCCAGAGATATTCAGTCCTTTGTCCTTCCTATGGGACAAACACCCCTGACTCTCTCCCTCATCCTCCTGCCTTTGTCTCTTACTCCCTGCACTCTATTCATCTGGGGCAAATAAATATCTTTTGTGCTGAGAACTTGGTCTTGGGGTCCTGAGGTGATAATGTTCGTTTTGGTGTTTATTAAAGCAATAGAAAGATAACTAGGACCCCCCACCTTGGTCCCCAGGCTGGTGGAGCAGCAGAAACCATCTTCACTGGGAGCTCACTAGAAGGTAGGGAGGTGCACAGTGGCCCCAGAGCAGTGCCCAGGGAAAGGAGGTGAAATGATACATGCAAAATGCTCCCAGACTACAGAGAGGTAGATAGGATAGTACCCACACACGCATCGTACCCAACATTTCACCTCCTTTTCCCTCCTTTTAACGCGAGCAACTAGATCTTTATATGCTGAACCAGACCATGCTAATTTTTTATTTTTTATTTAGTATCTACTTAACAGCCAAGATCCCAAAACCAACCGGCTCTTTCTCAGAAAAACACTAGCGAACCATTAGAGAGAGCCCTCACCTCTAAAAGAAGTTTTATTACATGAATGGGATGCTAACAACTAACTGTCTTACAGATCTAAAATAGCGGCTCAAAAAATAGCTTAAAAAAAGAAGGTGTGAGGAAAGGATGGGGTCCTGAGTGGATGAGGGGAGGATGGGGTCCTGAGTGGATGAGGAGAGGATGGGGTCCTGAGTGGATGTGTGAGGAGAGGATGGAGTCCTGAGTGGATGAGGAGAGGATGGAGTCCTGATCCCAATGCCGCAAACCCATGGAAATGGCAGTCTTCTTCAGGTTAATGTGCATACTGACAGTATGTGCTGAAAATGTCCCCAACAGCTTTTTCCTCCTGGATGTTTGCTGCCTGAGACTACTCCTGCAGAGACCCCTTCTGAGAATAGCTAGGCCTTCCTCCTGGTTCAGCTGCTTACAGTAAACCTGCTTCTTCAATACAGAGGCAAAAAATAAACATGCTGAGTTTCCCAGCTGTTGCTTTTGCATCTCCATCAGGACACCAAATCCCGGCTTTTCTGTTTGTGTGTCTTGTTTCTGCATTCACCATCGCTGCAGCTAGGTCAGTCCCTAGAACTGTACAAGACAGTTGGGAAAGGCATCCTGTGTGGATGGGAACAGACATGCCATGGATGGATTACCTTCCTACAAATTATTGGTCAAAGAAATCCTTGAGACTGTCCCAAGCCATAGGAGCCAATGCTTTGGGGAGCACACTAGATGGACGACCACTGGTGGCAATACTCACGCTCTGGCTTTAGTACATGGAGAAGTTGAAGCTGAGCAGGGCCTGGGTGGGGGTGGGGGGTGGAGGGGGGAGTTGGCTCTCCCTCACTGTCTGGCTTTTGTAGTGCCAGAAGCTGCTATCCAGGTTACTGAGGAACACTTGTCACTGACAGTCCTACTAGCTATTAATCCTGTGTGCTACATTACCAACAGTATTTGAAAGATCCGTCCACTGGTAGATTAATGGTATGGCTGCTATGGATACAGCCAAATGCTTTGGGAATGAGTTTGAAGGCCACTCCAGAAGGAAAACCGCATTCTGTACTGTAAGCCAAGGTGGGAAAAACCCTGTACCCGAGGAAAGCACATAGGTTGGTTACAGGCTACTACTATTACTTTGTTAAATGAGTATTATAAGCCTGTCAACTACCTTCGAAACATCTGCATCTAACTTCTGCTATGCATAGCCTTGGCTACAGAGGAAGGTTTGTTTGCTGTGGGAGGTTGCTACCCACAGACTGCTAATAACCAAACAGATGTACTGAAGCGCCTGTTGCGGTGCAGTGGCCCAGTTATCAGTAGACTTACGCATGTCACCCTTCTAAAACTCAGATAACTGTGCAAGAGAGGGAAGAAAGCCATTGAAAAATGGGGTACAGACGTAAACAGAGAACTCAACAGAGGAATCTAAAATGGCTGAAAGACACTTAAGGAAATGCTCAACATCCTTAGCCATCAGAGAAATGCAAATCAAAACAACTCTGAGATTCCATCTTACACCTGTAAGAACGGCCAAAATCAAAAACACTGATGACAACTTATGCTGGAGAGGTTGTGGGGTAAAGGGAACACTTCTGCATTGCTGGTGGGAGTGCAAGCTGGTACAACCCCTTTGGATGTCAGTGTAGTGATTTCTCAGAAAATTAGGAAACAACCTTTCTCAAGACCCAGTAATACCACTTTTGGGTATATATCCAAAGGATGCTCAATCGTGCCACAAGTGTGCTCAACTATGTTCATAGCAGCATTGTTTGTCATAGCCAGAACCTAGAAACAACCTAAATGCCCTTTGACCAGAGAATGGATAAGGAAAATGTGGTACATTCACACAATGGAGTACTACACAGCAGAAAAAAAATAATAACATCCTGAAATTTGTGGGCAAATGGATAGATCTAGAAAACATCATACTGCCAGGCCGTGGTGGCGCATGCCTTTAATCCCAGCACTCGGGAGGCAAAGGTAGATGGATCTCTGTGAGTTCGAGACCAGCCTGGTCTACAGAGCTAGTTCCAGGACAGGTTCCAAAGTCACAGAGAAACCCTGTCTCGAAAAAAAAAAAAAACAACAACAACAAAAAACCACCATCATACTGAGTGAGGTAACCTAGACCCAGAAAGACAAATGTCATATGTACTCACTCATAAGTGGCTTTTAGACATAAAGCAAAGAAAACCAGCCCACAAACCACAATCCCAGAGAAGACCCTAAGAGAGACATACATGGATCTAATCTACATGGGAAGTAGAAAAAGACAAGATTTCCCGAGTAAATTGGGAGCATGGGGACCATGGGAGAGGATAGAAGGGGAGGGGAGAGAAAGGGAGGGAAGCCAACAAAAATATATAGCTCAATACAACAATGTTTTAAAAAGAGAGGGAAGAAAGCATGTAAGAGCCACAGGATAGGAGTGGAGCGCTGCAGTATAGCTCTCACCTCTGGGGATAACATGACCATGGCATTGCCATCACCAGCAGAGATAACCCTGACTCTAGTTCTAGTGCAGGAAGCGAGGGACAGCCGCCAGGTCCCAGTATCTTAGTGACTTTTCTATTGTGCTAAGACACTGTAATCAAGCCAACTTCATAGAGTTTAGGGGGGCAGGAGCTTACACTTTCAGAGGTTTAGAGTCTGTGACCATAACACTAGGACAGACAGCAGCTTGTGAAACCTCAAACACCCAGTGATGCCCCTACTCCAACAAGGCTCCTAGTCCTTCCCAAACAGCTCTGTCAACTGAGGACCAAGCACTCAAATATAGGAGCCTACAGGGCTATTTCCATTCAAACCACTGTAGCTGGATTCCACATACACTGTCAGCCTGCTTCACAGTTGTGCATAGTTTAGAAAGGTCCAAGAATATATAGGAGTAGAAAGTCAACTGTGATGGCTGTTCTTGGTTATCAACTTGACTGTATCTGAAATTAATTAAAACCCAAGTGGCTGGGTATACCTGTGAGGGATTTTATTTTCTTAATTAAATCATTTAAAATTAGAAGACCCATATTTAATCCAGATCTTTAGAGATGGGGAAGATCTGAGGCACACTCTCTGGTGGCAGCCTATATAAAGCACACGAACAAAGGAAGCTTGCTCTTGCTCTCCATGACACGTCCATTCCTTCACTGGCATTAGAGCCTACTTCGTCAAGATTCTGACATATACTGAAGATCAGACGAAACATCAAGCCTTGTGAACGGAACAACTATTGGATTCTTGACCCTTCCATTAGTAGATAGCCATTGTTGGACTAGTTAGGCACAGCCATTCTAATAAATCGTGTGTGGGTATGTATATATGTATGTATGTGTATGCCCGCATATTTCATTCTATAAGTTCTATTAATCACTTGAGACCCCTGACTAATAGACCAACTAAAGACAGGGCTCCTGAAATACAGCTTTCATGAGGGATGCTGAGATGGGAATTTTCAGTGATATAACTATTTTTGAGTCATGTATTCTCTTAAATTAAGCCAAATAAAGTCACTGGCTCACCAAGGTAGACTTGTGTAGAATATCTTCCTTGGCCAATCCCTGGTACCTTATCTCACGTAAATTACATTAGTTCATAGGCTCCCAGAGAGACAGCAAATCAGCTGGGCACAAAGACAAAAGATAAGCAAGATGTAGTTTCTACCCTTGAGAAGTTCAAAATCTAGACCAACACTGACCAACAGAGTTTTCTGCTGTGAGGGAGATACTGTGTCTGTGTTAGCCACTAGTCACACACAGCTACTGAGCTCCTGAAATGGGCCTCGCACAACTGAAAAACTCAAGTATTAGCTGTAACTAACATAAATTTTAAGTTGACACACGTAACTAGGGGCCACCATACTGAATGGTATACATCCAAACACATACACTGTAACTAACCCAAAAAGTACGGAAAACCAATGCCACAACGTGATAGTGACAAACACTATTTACCTACCTCGTTAAGTATGCTCTCCAGAGTGGGAGGGGTGTCCACTTGAGGAATATCAAACTCCTTGTCATCAATCTAAATAAAGAAATCAAGGTTCACAAGGCTTTTCCTCTTATAACTGTCCGATATTTTAAATAACCGTTAAATAACTGTTAAAGGACAAGCTTACCACTGACTGGATCATCTATCAACTCAGCAATTCCCATCCACACATCCAGCAACTCTCAAGGCCAAGAACACCCTGCCTGTGCTGCTCCGATGGCCCTAGACCTTTCTGGAAAGCTGAAGGATGTTTGTACCTCCTTTCTTAGGATAACAAAACCACGTATCATACCAGGCCCTCCCCCTTCCTCAGTTCAGACTTGAGACTGAAATGACATGCCAAAGCATGGCAGAATTTCTTGTTTCTCTCATGGTGAGGGACCACTAGCTTGTCTAAAAGTTGTCATTAAATACTCTCAGAGTCACAGAAACATTAATTCTCAGTCAAGAAGGTAAGCAGATAAAGTGCCAGGTAAGAGTTCTAATACCCATATCAGCTCTGTGACCCTGAGAAGGCATTCAACACAGCTACACGCCATGTCCATCTATAACGTGGGTTACCAGTGTGAAGCTCACGGGACAACACCAGAGTGCTCCACAACGGTAGCGGACTGACTACACAAAGAAGAGTGATGGGACCCCGTGTCCGGAACAGACTCCTACTCACTAGGCATGCGCAAATACAGTAGGTTCAGAGCATTTGCGTTACACAGCACACTAACCCAAGTTTTGTTCAAAACACTTAAAAGCCGGGTGGTGGTGGCACACGCCTTTAATCCCAGCACTCGGGAGGCAGAGGCAGGCGGATCTCTGTGAGTTCGAGAACAGCCTGGTCTACAAGAGCTAGTTCCAAGACAGGCTCCAAAGCCACAGAGAAACCCTGTCTCGAAAAAAAAAAAAAACTATCACTTGATAGAAATTTAACCTTTACCAGATCATTTTTGAACTCCAGCTCCTTATCCAGATCTATGCAAGAGAATTTTGAAAGAGAAGCTTCTAGACTGAAAGACTTGTTCAACTCTTCCTCAGTAGTCCTGGCACACAGGTTCTGTTCCAAATTCTCCTGGTCTGATTCATTTTCCATATTTGCTCCCAGTAACTGTATTCAACCAATCCAAGCGATTATGTTTCTTGCTTCTGGCCTCGGATTACAGTGATCCAAGTGACAATTTCTTCGGTAGGGAGGTAGGTGTTGTCTAGATATTCTCCTCTCAGCTGGACATTTCAGAGAAATCCCTGCTTGGGTTCCAGGTGGCCATCTATAGATCGGACGGGAGCATGTGGGTGGAGGGTTCCTATGAGAATACAAAGGGGGTAAACTTAGCTCTGACTCGGAGAGTATGGGTCTGGAGCCTCTACCCACCCAAGTCGTGAGACAAGTAACAACGGCATGAAGCATGATAGGTCCTAGACAGTACCAAAGCGGATCTATATAGCTACAGCCAGAGGGAAAACTGGTGTCAAAAGCTTCTAAATAATCATGTCCTTCTATTCTGGGACCTCAGGGTAGCTCTCCAGTTTCCCCGGCAATAACACATACACTGGCTCAGCTGCCATCAACTCCGGGCCAGTTGAGCATGCCTACCCAGGATAGACAGTTATTTAATACCACACTATCAAACCTAAGAGCCAATGGAAAGGGAACATCAACAATGACTGTAGGGTAAAATAATTACACAAAGCCAGGCATGGAAAACATGGCTGTCTTCAGAGAAGGATGAAATGCTGAAGAAATCTAGAACATATACAGATGCACTGTGTCTATGTGAGTGAGCAGAGGCCTGAAGAACACTTTATGTGTCCTCCTCAACTACTGACTCTCCATCTTCTCCTCTGAGGCAGGGTCTTTCCCTCACCCCAGGGTTTTCCCAGATAGGCTGGAAACCAGCAAACCCTGTGAGGCGCCTGTCTCCACTCCCCTCAAAGGAAATGTAACTGCTGTGTTACAGTCATGTGTCGTACGCCGGGGTGGCTATGTGGGTGCCGAGAGCTGAACTCCTTTCTTCACGATTGCACAGGAAACACTCCTAACTACACTCCTAACTCCTAACATCTCTCCAGACCTTAGAAAACTTAGCTTTTTAAAATTAACTTAAATGGATTCAGAATACCATCTGCCAGTGGTAAAGATAATTTATCTAGTATGGCCAAGATTTTTTTTTCTATTCCTAGCACACACACACATACACACACACACAGTAATAAAATACAACACAAGTAAGCTTAGTTATCTTAAAGCAACATGCCCAAAATCACTGACAATTTTATCATTTTTAGCACCTATGATTAGGGTATTAAAATAAAATGAATAGCTAATACATGTAAGACATATGGACTTATGAAAACAGACTTTTTACAACTGAAAGTGACTCTTCTATCCCATCTGGAATATTTCCAAACACAGACTATTTCTTTGAAACAAACTCTAATGCTTTCTCTTCAATACACATGCTATCAAAACGTTCCTAGGAACATGCTGAGGGCATTGTCCCTGGCCACATCTGAACACATCATATCCGGTACTTAACGCACTGCTCCTTATCAGACACAGGCAGCAGCAACAGTGATGCTCACACACCTGCCTTCAAAGACTCTGGACAGGTTACTTCTTTATAATTTCCTCCCATCATCCTGTGCACCCACTCTGGGATTTATGATCCCTTCTTCTGTTCTTATTTCACACACACACACACACACACACACACACACACACACACACACACACACACACCACTAAGACATTTAGTATTACTTATATGTACATGTGTTTAGGATACAACCTACCTAAGACTCATGCCTGGAGAAAAATTGACTGCCTATAGTCCTTTATCTAGGGTGGGTGGGGCCTTGTGGACTTTCCCTTATCCTCATTGGTATGTCTACTGCTGTGGTCAGTATTTGGATCTTGTTTAGACAACCACACTGTTAATATTTCAAGAATTAGCATCCCTATCATATTATAAGGTACAATCTCACAACAGGAATCTTGGTCATCTAGAACTTTCAAACCTTTTTTTTAAGATGTTTGTATTTGTATTTTATATGTGTTTTTTTAAAGATGTATATATTTGTATTTTATGTGTTTATTTTGCCTACATGTCTGTCTGTGCACTATGCACATGCAGTTCCCTCAAAGGCCAGAAGAGGGCATTTGAACTCCTGGAACTGGAGTTGCAGCCGGTTGTGAGCCACCAAATGGATGCTAGAAACACAGCCCAGGTTTTCCTAAGAGCAGCAAGTACTTCTAACCAAGGAGTCATCTCCAGGCCCTGGTTCTTACCATCCTTAAGCCTCTTCTGTAAGGTTCAGGGGTTGTGTGCACCAATTGGAGCTGGGTACTTCTGCAGCTTCTTAAACAGTGGGAAGGACCACATGGAAGGAGAAGAGAGAGAGAAGGCAATAAGCAGACTGAGACAGAGACCGTGGGCAGCTAGACGGCGGAACCGTTTCAGCCTGCAAACACTGCCACGTAAGCCTGATGAGCTGAGTTCACTTTCCAGAAGAGCGGCAGAACGGAAGAGCAGACGCCCACAGGCTGCCTCTGACCCCTAGGCATGTGAGCGTGCATGCCCCCACCAAATAAACGTTACTTCAATTGTAAAACCAGATATGGTGGCACACATGTGTAACCTCCAAATTCATGCAGTGAGATGAGAAGGGACAGAATCACCTGGAAGCTTGCGGGCCATCTAGCCAGGGAGAAGTGGCAGAAGAGACAAGAGGAAGGCAAGGCCAACTCCTCAAAGGCATCCTCATTTCCATCTGGGAACTGATCGCTCTCACTCCCTCTTCGTCCCTCCCTGTCTCCCTTCCTCCCCTCCTCCCTCTCCCTCTTTCTCCACACAAAATAAATAAAGAAATACTTTTTAAAAAACAAAGGCCCTGAGGAGGACTAGCTGAGCTGTTCTCTGGCTTCTGCATGCCCATGCACACATGTGCACACACACATCAGGTTTCAATCTGGCCTTTACCAGTTCCTATCTGTGACGTTGGGCAATCTGGTTGCTCTGAACCCCTTTTATTTCTACATCTGTAAGTGGAACCGTGTGAACATCTGTGTTGTTTGTATTGCTTTGCCAGAACAGCACCTCTTGTTCTGGAAGAAGTTCTCCAGCACTGCTCTCTGTGGAGGCCGCCAAACATCAAGGGGACTGGGGAGAAGAGGCCTGAGTAACCCTCTGTTACACAGAGGGAGTTAAACAACGGAAAGGCCAGATACAGGTTTGGAACCTGCCTCTACCGGCAGAACTTTACTCCAGGTCCACACTCCCCAGGGGAATTAAATCAGTCTTTCAAAAAGTATAGATGGGGAGGGGGAGATCCAGGTTCTAATTTTCCAAGTCAGCTCTGCCCACAGCTTTGGACAGTTTGGCTACACAGGCCAACAAACTCCTCCTCCACACCTACCCTACCTCTCTCTCTTCCCCACTTTCTCCATCCCTCCCCTCCTTCCGGGGACACTATGGCAATAAAGGATACACTGATTACGAGGCACTGAGTGATGCCTAGATGCAGTCATTTTCAAGAAATAATATATGTTATCATTTACAAGTTCCTCAAGAGTTCCAAAACCTTCAAAGTTAAAGACTCTTAATTGAGATTAGTAGTTTTGTAAATATCACACATATCTTCTGACATAGCAGCAGTTTGGCCACGTGATGAATGTCAACAGCTGTGTGAAACTAACACGAAGTTATCAGACACCCTCAAAACTTGAATTATTGCACTGAAGATTCTCTTACACTAACCCAACAGGCCATCCTGCTTGGCCCCATTCCACTTAACTATACTCTCTATTTCCATTGATGATGTCACTATCTCCTCAACTTCACCTCTCTGTATATATACACTTACTATATCTTTTCTTTTTCTGTGTTAGCAAATACTCTCACTGGAGTAGATACGTCTGATTTAAAAGTTACCACGCTGATCTTTTAAAGGTCACTAGAGTAACTAGTGTGGAGTTACTCCATTCAGAGATGGATTAAGAGGCTGGGGTGATGGTTCGGTCAGCAGAGTGCTTGCTTTGAAAATATGAGGACCCGAGTCTGATCCCTAGCATCCACATGAAAAGCTAAGTACATACCTGTGAGCCCAACCTGTGGGACTTGGGAGAAGGGGGCAGCAGGATCCCTAGGCTTGCTGAACAGCTGGTGTAGCTGAACTGGCTTGCTCCAGGTTCAGGGAGAGACCTTGTCTCAAAATTAAGGTAGCGAACTCTGTGAGTTCAAGGCCAGCCTGGTCTACAAAAAGCGAGTTCCAGAACAGCCAGGGTTGTTACACAGAGAAACCCTGTCTCGAAAACCAAAAAGAAAAAGGACCTTGAGATGGGGACCTTATTCTGGGTTATCTGAGTACCCCCCAATATAATCATGGATCTTTAATAGTAGAAGATAGACGAGGAAAACTGTCACAATCAAAGAAAGCACTATGACAGAAACAGGATCAGGAAGAGGCTAGGATGACTCCAGACGTGGAGGACAAAGGAAAGGTGTTAGGAGTCAGAGACCACAGACTGCCCCTAAACATAACAGATTCTCTCCGATAGAGGCTAGAGCAGTGTTCTCAACCATGGGTCACAGCCCCTTTGATGGCCAAATGACCACTGGAAAACAGATATTTACATTATAATTCATAACAGTAACAAAATTACAATTATGAAGTAGCAACAAAAATAATCTTATGGTTGGGGTCAGCACAACATGAGGAACTGTATAAAAGGGTCTCAGTGGTAGGAAGGCTAAGAACCACTGTTCTAGAGCCAAAGGCCTCTCCTGGTACCCTGATTTTAGTAAGACAAGTTATGACTTTGAACTACAGAACTAAAATCATAAGCGTACTGTTTTAAGTCACTGAATGTGCAATGGTTTATATGGCAACAAGAGGAAATAAGTATGGTTAGCAAACTTCAATTAATTTGCTTCTGGCCACACCTGAATGTTCTGAAATAGCAAACTCAGTGAGTGAACACCCTGTTCTACAGAGCAGGTTCCAGGACAGGACAGCCAGGTCTGTCACACAGAGAAACCCTGTCTACCCTGTCTCGAAAAACCAAAAAGAGAGACCAACATCTTGGTAATTCTCAAGGTTATTTCCTTTTAAAGTTATTCCCAAAAATTAACAGCCAGGGACCATTTTTTAAAAGGGGGGGAGGAGGCTGGAGAAATGGCTCAGCAGTTAAGAATACTGACTGCTCTTCCAGAGGATCCAGGTTCAATTCCCAGCATCTATATGGCAGCTCACAACTGTCTGCAACTCCAGCTCCAGGGGACCCTACACACTTACACAGACATGCAGCTAAAACAACAAGGTACACAAAATAAAAATTAATAAATTAAAAGAGAGGGAGGGCAAAATGTACCATATAAACAGAAAGGCACCATTATAACTGTGATCAACTAAAAGCTGAAGCGGTGGTTCTCAGCCTTCCTAACGCTGCGACCCTTTAATACACTTCCTCATGCTGTGGTGACCCCGACCATAAAACTACTTTCGTTGTTATAACTGTAATTTTGCTACTGTTATGAACCATGATGTAAATATTTGTGTTTTCCAATGGTCTTAGGTGATACCTGTTGGGAAGCCCCACCCAGCCCCACTCCTCCCATTCCAGCCCCCCCCCCCCCGGCCCTAAGAAAGCCCACCAGCAGGCAGCTCCTGCCCTGGAACTGCCCAAGACTGCCTATAGGTTATTTAAGACCTGGCCCACAGTTCTGCCTCCTGAGTTCTGGTGTTCTCTTTCCTGGCCTCCTGAGAGCCCACTCCCATCCCCACCCCCAGGGCTATGCTTTGCCATTCATTAAATCTGAATTTATTAATTCAGTTTGATTTGGCAGAGGAACCCAGTAACCGGGTATCCAATACTTATCAATCCCTATGACTGAGTCGTTCAAACTCAAAGGGGTTGTGACCCACAGGTTGAGAACCACTGTGACTAGCACTGGACTAGGTTCTGACTGTAGCTAACATTCACACCCATCCTCCAAGTCCCAGGAGCCTGGACCACACCAATGCTCTTCCTTCCTGAGAGTCCTCATAAGATGCTCGGGGACACCTTGCTTAAGGAATGTTTTCCTAAACACTACCCTGGAACTTCCATTCTTTGGATTCACTAGTTAACGTACCACAGTAAAAGTTTTTTAATATATTGTATTTAGCACATTGTAGCAAATACCATGCAATCCTGGTAAGGAAACAATGTTAAACTAGCCTTGCTCGTCTTAACCTAGTGTTTCCCTTCTTTGCTTTGTCGTCTTGAGAGTTAATTTATATTCATGTTCTACTAACTTCCTCTAGTGAAAGATCTCATTTTTAGCAGCCCGCCAATGACCACAGGATAAAACTCCAGATTCTGAGCCTGTACACAGGTACTCCCTACTATCTCCACACCACGTGAGTTCTGGAGATAGAGGCCTGCAATCCCAGGCGGCAGAGGCAAAATGGCTCCCACTCTCCCTCCTATTCCCATTGTTTTCTTCTATGTTTAAGTTCCTTCTTTGTGTGCTCTGTCCAACTGTGACCAGGGTATCTGGTCCCTCTCCCCCGCTCCCCCTCCCCCAGAAAGTCTTTTTCCCAAGGTCAGGCATTTATACAAAAGCCCCATTCCCTCAAGGGCTAAAAGAAAGTTCCTGCTTGCTACAAGAGAGTCATTTTCCTTATCTCAGGCAGAAGGAACTTGTGGCCTGTGGTGTCAAGATCAATGCTAGCCTCTGGGCTCCCTCCACCCCTGCTCACAAGTCCCACTCTAGCTCAGGAGTTCCCTTTCTTTTGGTCCCCTTTAACCCTGGCAATCTCTCCCCTCACTGCTTCTCCTTGCTTTCCTGGGAGACAGCCTTGACAGTTTGAATAAACTTTTTCCTTTTCACCCAGAGTGGTTATTTTGGTTACTTTACTGCACCCATTTTCTTTCATCCAGAGCCTGAAACCTGCAAGGGGCATAAATGAGCTCCCCTTTCAAGGGGCTGGGCCTCTCTTAACCAAACTGCCAATTTTGCCCTTTTGGTGGGGATCACTTGCCCATGCTGGCTTCTGCCACCCAACATATTTGG
Organism: Ondatra zibethicus; assembly: GCA_004026605.1. Taxonomy (NCBI): domain Eukaryota; kingdom Metazoa; phylum Chordata; class Mammalia; order Rodentia; family Cricetidae; genus Ondatra; species Ondatra zibethicus. The sequence goes on from PVIU01003307.1 coordinate 35,809, forward strand.
TTCCAGATGCTAGAGGCCAGTTGCTCCTCCTGCTCTATACATCTTGGTCTCTCCTCACCTACTTGCTAAGTGTCCTCTCTCCTTTCTATGCCCTTTGGGGCCCCACCATATGGGCAATTCTCCTACTAAGACACATGCTCCTCTCTCTTTATTGGACTCCCCCCTTTCCCAAAGCCTCTCCCAGTGCACCTCTCTGGCTGTTTTCTCCTCTGCTGCTCTGACCATTTGTCTCTCCCCTTCTACTGGCTAGAGTCACTACAAGCTCCTACTTTGTCTACTTGTACTATGAAGGCCACTCCGGTGTGCTAGGAAGCGTCCTCTCACCCAACTGAACCTCTCTCATGTGGAAAGGGATGCCTTTCCTCTGTGGGACGCCTCTCCTCTGTGATTTGGGACATTTCTCTGTCTGCTTGGGGACACCCCAGATAGAAACTCCTGTCATTGCACTTAGTCACCTCAGCTCCCTTTGTGGAAAGAACTAAGGAGTCGTCATCACCCCCATCTATCTCTCTCACTCTCTAACCATGGTCCCTTCCCACTCAAGACCTAACCCCTCAACTCCACTTGCTATCTACTCAAGTCCCAACACACCTCTGTCTTGGTGATATCATCATTTTTTATTGCAGCACAGCCTGGCCACAATACAAACTTGACAATCAGTTTCAATGGCATATGTGACTACCATATCCTCACTGAGATTGACAAACACTGCCAATGCATGGGCAAACAGACCATGTGTGGGCTTTCTTCACTCTCCGTTCACACCTTCCCTCTGTAACTCTTGCCATCACTGGGTTCTCCTGACAAAGGACGAAGCTGACCAGGACCCAGATCTCTCGGGAACCACTCTTTCTGACTTGATATAAAGGATTCGGCCCCACCCCAGATGTGTCCTCAGCCAACCCCCGCCAACCCTAACTGGACCTCAGCTACTCTCCTCATCACCTCCCACAACAACCACTTGCCGCACTGATGGCCTTTACCCAGCCTGCTCTGGGAAGTGGCAGGTCCTAATGGTCCCCTCCACATACATGTCCCTTTTTCTATGGTTGACCTCTCTCAGACAGAAGGGCGCCTTGGTTCTTTCTCTGTCGACTCTTCTAAGGTCACCAAAGAGTTCAGGTGCCTTACTCAAACCTATAGCCTCACCAGGCATGACCTCGATGCCATTCTTTCCTCGGCTCTCACCCCTGAGGAAAAGAAGAGGGTTTGCTAGGTTGCTCAAGCCCACGCAGATCAGGTCTGCCACATAGACAAGTCCTATCCAGCAGGGGCAGACATAGCTCCCTGGCCAGACCCCCAGCAGAACTACCAGGTTAAATGCTGAGGATCAGTCCCCAAGCAGGGTAGACAGAGACAAATAGTTACTGGCCACCTGGCTGGCCTCCAAAAGGCCTCTCATAAGGTAATTAATTTTGATAAATTGAGGGAGGTCACCCAGGGGAAAATGCTGCAGAGTTCCTTGCCCAGCTTACAGAAGCTCTCCTCCAGTACACAAAGCAAGACCCTAACTCTCTTTTTTTTTCCTTTTTTTTTAAAGATTTGTTTATTTATTATGCATACAACATTCCGCCTCTATGTATGCCTGCACGCCAGAAGAGGGCGCTGGATCTCATTACAGATGGTTGTGAGCCACCATGTGGTTGCTGGGAATTGAACTCAGGACCTCTGGAAGAGCAGCCAGTGCTCTTAACCATTGAGCCATCTTTTCAGCCCCAAGACCCTAACTCTCAAGAGGGCATGCTTGTCCTCAACTCTCACTTCTTCTCTCCCTGATATTAGAAAGAAACTTAAAAGACTGGCTGTGGGCCCTCAAACTCCTCAGAGAGATCTGCGGAATATGGCATTTAAGGTGTTTAAGGGAAGTGAGGAGCAGGTAGAGATGGAGAAAGTTTCCTGCTACAGAGAAGTGCCAGCTCTTGGCAGCTGCCCTAAGATGTCCCCCAAAGATAATGGGGCACAGATGAAATCTACCTGAACTTGCTTCAAATGTGGCAGAGTCAGCTACTGGATGAAAAACTGCCCATCACCTCCCCCACAGCAGGGTCCCTGTCCAAACTGTGTGTAATGATTGTTCTGTCTCTTTAAGAGACAAGCCACGCCCACTTCCTCCCCCATCCACTCAGGCAGGCTGATCTTGGGCTTCCAGCCTGAGCTCTCTCTTTTCCCTCTTCCTCTCGGAGAGGCAGCTTCTGCTTCTCTCTCCACCCTTCCCCTGCTTCTCTCTCTCTCTCCTCTCTCTCTCTCTCTCTCTCTCTCTCTGCTCTTCTCCCCTTCACCCTTCTCCCTCCATAACCCCCTAAATAAATATCCAACTTTACTCTGCATGGCTTGCCTATCCATGTCTCTGTCTCTTGCCTTCCTGCCACGTGTCTCCCTGCCTGGGACCAACCACTGCTCAGGGACTGGCAGCTGTCTCTGCCTGGGACTGGCTGCTGTCAGGGCCTGCTGCCTGCCGCCACATGGTCCGCTACCACCACTTGGGTACCTACAGCATTTCTGCTGCCTACTGCCGCCGGGAATCCTGCAGCATTTTTAATTTTTCCATTACACTGTGGACAAGCAGGATGCTAGAGAGTTGATTGCCTAGCTTCCCCTAGACAAGGTAGATGGGTCCCCAGGTTACTCCTCCACAGGAAAGCCTGTTGGATCTTTTGGGCCTTGAAGCCAAGACTGATACTTCCCTGGGACGTCTGCCCCCAACCAAGATTCCTCTTGACCAACATTCTAACCTTCCTGCGCCCTAACAACTTCACCCCCAGTTCAGCAGGAAGTAGTTACAGAAGAGACATCACCCCTTTATTTATCATCAACAAAAGATTAGAACATCCGGTCCTCCAAGAAAGTCCTTTTCCCAAAGTCACACATTTAGACAAAAGCCCCATTCCCTCAGAGACTTAAAGAAAGTTCCTGCTTGCTACAAAGGGAGTCAGTCTTCTTATCTCTGGCAAGAGGAACTTGAGGCCCTTCCCTCAAGGTAGTCTGTGGTGCCTATTAACTTGTTAATAGGTGACAATAACTGTGGGCTCCCTCCACCCTTTGCTCAAAAGCTCCCTTTCTCCTAGTCCCATTGAACCCTAAAAATCATTCCCTGGTCACTTCATGGTTTCCAGGGAGACAGCCTTGACAGTAGAATAAAGTTTTTGTCTGTGGCTTTGGAGCCTGCCCTGGCACTAGCTCTTGTAGACCAGGCTGACCTCAAACTCACAGAGATCTGCCTGCCTCTGCCTCCCTTTAATCTGCTGGGATTAAAGGTGTGTGCCGCCACCGCCCTGTGGTTCTTAAGAGCACATGCCAGTCTTCCTGGAATGTCTCAAAGGTACTCAGTTTGGGAAGCCACTTCAATCACGTGACTTTAGTGGTGCCACCAATCATGTGCCCATGAACCTAGCCAAAAAAGTATGCACAGGACAGCTGTCTCCAATCTGGCCTGAATCAAGGTCCTTCCAGGAAGGTGTAAATACTGTAGGCAAGAGTTTTCTCTCAACTCTGGGGTACACCATCTTGGAGGGGCCTTCAGGAGCCTATCTTTCACACAGAACAGAATGAGTCGGGGACTGAGGAGGTTCTTTGTGAGGGGGTAGAGGTACATTCATTCAGTGGTGTAATGATACCCTACTGTGTCCCAAGTTTGTAAACTAAAAAATCTCTTTTTGTCTAAGTGCATTTGAATTGATTTTCTGACATAGAAAGAGGCATAACTTTGAAAAATATAATTGTTACCAACGTAAGCCTAAGAAGTCATTAACAGTGAGGAAGGAGTCCAGGATAGGCCTACAGCTGCTGACTCAAACCCACAATGTGCTTATGATGCCATAGGCCCAAACGATAACTCAGTCCCATCTAAAGGAGAGCAGACTGGCCTCATAAGTATACATGAGGGTGACTGGGAACTGTAGGTCAAGAAAAGATGTCATCTAAGGTCTTTGAAATCTAAGAAACAAATCAAAAGTTAAACATATTTCACACTGAATAGGGAAGACAGCTCAGTCAGTGCAATGTCTGCCACACAAGCGTGAAGACCTGAGTTTGGTGATTTGATGACATCTGTCATTAAGTCCCCCAGACTCACAGGAAAAAGTCAGGCCAACTGTGGCCCACATCTGCAATCCCAGCACTGGGAAGGTGGTAACAGGCAGATCCCTGGGGCCCAGTGACCTGTCAGCCCAGCCTATACAGCAGGCTGGGGTCTCAAAAACAGGGTGGGAAGCCGTCAAGATGCCTCAGTGGGCAAAGCACTTCTGTGCAAGCCTGGCAACCTAAATCTGATTCCCACATGAAGGTGGAAGGAGAGAATCTCACAAAGTTATGTTCTGACCTCCACATGTATGCCTTGGAAGGCACACATGCACACACAAAATAAGAACTAAATTTAAATTTTTATTAAAAAACAGAAAAGGTAAGTCTGGGAAGATGGCTCAGTTAGTAAAATGCTTGATGCACAGATATGGGGGCCTGAGTTTGATACCCCAAAACCTATATTAAAAAGCTGCACATGGTGGTAGGAGCCTGCAATGCCAGAACTGGAGAGATGGAGACACGAGGATCCTTGGGGCTGACTAGCTCACACTTCTAACTGCATCAGCAAGCTGGGCATTGGGCACATGGTCTTGTCTCAAACAGAAAACAAGAGGGTATGAGAGAGACGGCTCAGTTACTGAAAGAAAGCTGGCCAGAGATGGCTCCAAAAGTATACTGGTCTCACAGTAAGAGATTGGTTCTGGGCACCAACCAGGTGGCTCATAACAGCTTATAACTCCAGCTCCAGGCTTGTGGGAACCTCTTCTGGGCTCCAACGTCAACCTCTGGCTTCTACATGCATGTACACACACATGAACACTCACACAGTCACAAAAAGGCAGACATGAGAGTGCACACCGTGCACACACACACACACACACAAAGGCCTTACTTCTTCCCTCACAATGGCTAAAATGTCTATGGTATAGTGGGATAAAGCTAAGAGTCACCAACAATCCTCCAAATGCTGCAGGACAGAAAGCACTCACCAGCTGCCAACAGTCCAATTACAAAGGAAACCTATAAAGAAAATAATCAGCATCTCATTCTGTTCGAGGTCTGTAAAGAATTTTCTCACATAACTCAGTCACTTCAACCATACAAAGCCCAATAGTTCAAACAAAACTCCATTTATCTTTATTGTGTATTCTACAAACCGGGTCAGCTATTGCCAGATGATTCAATACTTTCCTGCTTAAATGTCAACATGAGCAAACCCATGACTTAAACACATGTGGGTCCCCCATCCTCGTCTATATTGGAAGCACTTCAAACACAGAAGTGTAACACAAACCCACACACCACGACGTGTAATTTTCTCCCAAACAGAGACACCTGGAATAGAGTAAGCAGCACAGGCAACATCTGTGCTTACATTACTTGATGCTTTGGGAGGCGGGGTGGGGAGTTGAGGGGTGCAGTAGAGTGGGCAGTTCAGTCACTAGCAACCCGGGCAAACACAGCCCCGCCTACTTAGAGAAGGCTCGGTATCCACTCTGGATAACCCAGCACAACACTACGTTCTTTAAAACACGCCCATTTAGTACACCCAAACTCTGGATTGCTGCGCCTTTCTGTCCCTGAGTGCCACACCTGGACAGCAAGCCAAGGTACAAGGGTGCCCCCAACTGCCACCCTGCGGCCCTCGGGCTGGGGCACACTGGCATGAGGCGAGGAGGAACCGGCCCCACAGGCAGCACATCAGTACTACGAGGTGAGCGCCTCCATCCCGAGCGGCGTGGGAGGGACGGCACCCACCTCCCAGCCGCGGTGCAGGCGTGGGCGCGCCTGTCCCGCAGCCTCGCAGACGTGCGGACCCGGGTGGAAACTGCTGACCCAGTCCTGGGCCAGCTCGCGGTGATCGCAGGGTCTCCGGGAGCCACCAGGGCGCAGGACCCGTCTGCGCACTCCTGCTGCGCCGCCCCGCCCCTCCCCGCTTGGGGACACGCGTTACCTGAGCCTGCGTCCGCCTCGTCGGGACCCCGGCCCACGTGACCCCGCGAGGGCAGCCCACGCACGCGCAGTCTCCGCAGATCGCCGGCGCGCTTCCGCTCTCTCTGCGACTGACGCTGGGCGCTGGGCGGTGCGAGTCTGTGCACCACACCCTCCTTAAAGAGAGACTCCGCCCGTCGCTTAGGACTGTCACCATCGCCGCTGGGGCCTCCGAGCAGGAACACAGACTAGTCAATAGAGGTCCTCAGAAGGGAGAGGAACGTCCCTTTCAACCCTGATCAGTGAGTTCACCTGACCTCCCAGAAACTGACCCCAAAGCCGGGTACCGTGGCTTATGCCTGCCGTCCTCGCACGCAGGAGCTTGAGGCAGAAGGATCACCGTGAGTTCAAGCTAGCCTAGGATACAAAGTGAGGCCTGTCTCAGATTCGATGGAAAGAAGGAAGGAAGGAAGGAAGGAAGGAAGGAAGGAAGGAAGGAAGGAAGGAAGGAAGGAAGGAAGGAAGGAAGGACGGAAGGAAGGACATACGGACGGACCGATGGTGCGTGGGGGTTGGGGGTGGAGTTGGAATTAATTTCACTGGATTTGGTAGTATCTGCTAATTAATTTTTTTAATTAATTAATTAATTAAAAGGCAAACTCAGAACCCAGAACTGTCAGTTTTGGTGGGTAGTTACTGGGGGAAGAGGAAGCATTGTTTTTGCAAATAGGCATGGATACTAAAAACTGTTATTTTTCAATTTATCTTTTTTTTTATTTTATCGGTGTTTTGCCTGTATGTATGTGTGATGGCGCTGGATCCTGGAGTTACAGACGGTTGTGATCTGCCATGCGGGTGCTGGGAATTGAACCCAGGTCCTCTAGAAAAGCAGTCAGTTCTCTTAACCACCAAGCCATCTCTCCAGCCCCCTCATTTACCATTTTAAAAAGTTCATCTTAACATCAAAAATACAGGGTGGGTCACATTATCAAACAAAGAAGGCATCTTCATGATTTTACTAATTTGCTACTGGAAAAAAATTAAAACTTTCAGGACAGCTTGGTGTTTTACAGTGGCACTGTGTCATTAACCCCAGCAGGCAGGTACTGTGCTTGATGGACCTGTCTGTGGTCCAGAAATTAGGAGGAAGAGTGGAGGAAGATGCCTCGGGAGGAGTTACAGAAAACGCCCAGTATGGCTGACATCAGTTGAGTATCAAACAGGCTCACTATACTTCTACACCTGGGTTCAACACCTGGGTCAAATCCAGAAGTGGGAAAGACAAAGGACTGTCCTGTCGGTACTTTGGGGCTAAGAACTTGGCAGGCTGATATGAAGAAATTATAGGGTTGTTTAGGATCATGATGAAGGAAAGTAATCAACACCTTAGCTAGAAAATGGGACTCCTGTAGGCAGGTGCCCAAGAGACTGCCTGAGGGGAGGCGGGATCAGTTACAATGCAAGGTGAGTTTAGGGTCCAGTGCTGGCCTAATATGGTCAGGGTATGCACAGTGACTCAAACATCTTTCATTGTCGCCCACTGAAACATTTCTGCCGTGACTAAGCATGTGGTCATGTGCACTGTCACAGGAACCTGTCTAAAGCAGGGTAGAGAGATTAGTGACAGAGAGCTCAGGCAGTTCCGGGCAGAGAAACTCAGCAGACACATGGGCGTGGGATTATAGGAGATGAAAAATGGGAAGGTTGTTAGTGAGCCTTTTCAAAACATCTCTGTAGCAGTCGTGAGCTTATATTTCCGAGTTACAGACAGTTGTGATCTGTCGTGTGAGTGCTGGGAATTGAACCCAGGTCCTCTGGAAGAGAAGTCAGTTCTCTTAACCACTGAGCCATCTCTCCAGCCCCCCAGTTTACCATTTTAAAAAGTTCATCATGGCAGTAATGCACCTGTCCTGGATAACTCCAGACTTTGGGTGGATCTACCTCTGAAATCCCTTCAGTGTAACAGCCTTTCCTGTGCTCTTGTTCACAGTGTGCACCAGTTGGAACAGTGTCACATGCTTGCCTGTCCAGTGGATGCTTATTATAGAAAGCTTGGAAAATCCAGGAAATGTTTAAAAATAAAAACTACCTATATTCCTCTTTGAGACCTACTTTCATTAAGTCTTTCTCTTTGGATAATTACTTTTTAATCATTCTTTGTTTTGGTTTGGAGGAGAGTTGGCAGTAAAATTTTTATTTTTCACTTTTATTTATTTGTTCTTTGACATATGTAGAATACATTCTAACTGTATCCAGCCAACCCCTGCCAACCTCCCCATCAGTCCCTTTCCCAGACTCATGACTTCTTAAAGACTTTCTTAATTTTTATTTTATGCATATGAATGTTTGCCTGTGTGTATGTATGTGTCCTGTGTGCATGTCAGATGCCTTTGGAGGCCAGGCAGATGGTTGTGAACCACCATGTAAGTGCTGGGTACAGAACCTGGGCCCTCTGCAAGAGCAACAAGTGCCCTTAACCACAGATGCCACATCCCTCCAGCCCTAGGTTTGTGTTTGTTTGTTTGTTTGGAGACAGGGTCTCACTCTAACTCAGGCTGGCCTTGAACTCACAGTAGTCCTCCTGACCCAGCCTCCCAACTACTGGGATTAACTGTTAATCCCCTATGCCAGGAAAGTCTTAGCATTTAAGAAATCTTGAGCTTGGAAGATTGCTCAACGGGTAAAAGCACTTGCCACCAAACCTGACAACCTGAGCTTGTTCCCTGGGACCCACACAGTAGAAAGACTTGTCCTCACACTTCCACTGTGGCGCCTTGCACATATGCATCACATATACACAAATAAATGTAACTTCGAAAACCTGTATAAATAGTAAAAACGTATTTTATGGAGTTGAGGATGTTGCATGGTGTTTGCCTAGTTTGGGGTTTGATCCCCAACACTGAAAAACAAGGCCATACATTTTTGTTTGTTTGATACTGACTGTGTAACAGCCCTAGCTGTCCTGGGTATTTATTTAGTGGGTTATGGAGGGGAAAGGGAGAGGGGAGAAGTGAGGAGAAGGGAGAGAGGCAGAAGCTGGAAGTGGAAGGAAGATCTGCTTGCCTCAATGGACAAGAGAGGGAGTGGGCGGGGCTTGTCTCTTAAAGAGACAGGACAGACCATTATAGTTACCCTTATTGCTAGCATTTCTTAGCAATAAAGCATTCCTAATTGAGGCTGTGTATGTTGTCTTTTTATAATGTGATTGAATACTGACTATACTACAGAGCAGTGTAAATGTAACATTTACACCCACTGAGAAATCAGAAAATTGGCGTGGTTCACTATTGCAATGTTTGCTTAGCTGCAGTCTGGAACCAGAATCATAGCATCTCCAAAGTATGCCTGAACTTTAATCCCTTTCATTAGTCCACTACTTGGACATTTGGGGGCTTCTATTTTTCACATTTCCATAAATATCTTCATACAGAAATCTTTTGCCAGTAGCTTAAAACTATTTCCTTAGGATAGAAATTACTATATTTGAAATTACTAATTCAAAGGTTTTGAAATCTCTTAAGTCCACCAGATTGCTTCCCACAAAGGTCAGGAAGATTTTGTTCCCGCATTATGTATTCAAGAGTGCCTGTCACACATGCCCACCAGCATTTACCTTTCTTTAAAAAGCTTTCTAATTTGACAGATGAAGTGGAATCTCATTTTAGCTTGCATTGGCTTGATTGTGAGGTAGGAAATCTTTCCAAATGTATGAACCCTTTGTAGTTCTTCTAGGACTGAAATTCCACTGCCTATGTTTGGATGTGTGGTGGGCAAAGGGCCACAAGTGAATTGCTACAAACTTGAGGACAAATAAACAGAGCCACTTAACAATAAAGGGTGTGTTCACACCAAGGGATTGTCAAATTGGTTTTTTGTTTGTTTGTTTTATTTTGTTTTGTGAGACAGGGTTTCATTGTGTAGCTCTGGCTGTCCTTGAACTCACTCTGTAGACCAGGCTGCCCTTGAACTCACAGAGATCTGCCTGCTGGGATTAAAGGCAACACCTGGCCAGCATGCTCAGATTGTGACGTGCTGTGCCATGTTAGCAGTGACTGGGGGAGAACTGAGTCATCACCTAGTAGGTCACTGAATGGACTCATGCTGTTGCCATCGACAGTGCTGAGGTTTGGAGGGTGACTTGGTTTCAGCAGTGCGTCATTCCTGCTGTTAAATCAATGTGACAGATTTGAATTTCTCTTCATTTACTAGTTTTATTTGTATTTAATTAACAAATTTGTTTTAGCTTTCACAGATGCATAATCTATAAATCTGAGTCCATTCCTTAGTTTCGTGTTTGTATATACATGCATATGTATGTGTGCGATTTTATGAAGGAATCTTAAGCCAACTCGAAGTTCTTGTGAGAGTGCTTTTCCTTTATGAGAGATTCAAACATCATTCAGTTTGAAAACCATTGTTGTAAGAAGCTTGTACATAGGCATTAAGGGTTTGAAAAGAAAGGGGAGCGTGATGTCCACTTAAGTATTAAAGTTTTCTACACATAATATCATTATGATTTTCTAGCCTATGGAAACTGTAGCAGAAAGAACTATACTCTCTTTAGAATTCAGAGAATGTTTCGAGTTAAAACACACTATTTGTCAAAGTCAGCCTCGTATAGGTTGGTGAGACATAGAAGAATGTCTGCATTTATCCAACTTGACTCAGGACACAAGTTTTAAGTAGATAGTGACTAAGTAGAAATTAAAGTGGTGAGCAAAGCCGCGCGTGAGCTATGGAAACCAGCAAGAGCTGACCACCTTGACACCCAGCAGTCAGGAAGGATGGGTACTGACACTGCTGTTAGCTTTCTCCAGCAAACTGCCCTGCCTCTGAAGGCAGAGGAGTCCTGCCCATCCAGTCCAGGCTGGAGACAGAGGGCATGACATCACTCCATATGCTACTAAGTTGGCCGCGAGATGTCAGTATACATTTGTAAAGCCCATAGGGCAACAAGAGTGAGCCCTTTGTAAGCTACAAACTTGGGTGATACTGATGTGCCAATGCAATTCAGCTGTCCTAACGAGTGTGCTGCTCTTGAGAGGGGGAGGTTGGATGCATGGGACACAGGCAGGAAATACACGGCCTATCTATGAACCCTCCTCGCGGTCTCACTGTGAACCTAAAACTGCTTTTCAGAACTTCTATTTAAAAGCCAGGCAGTGGTAGCGCACACCTTTAATCCCATCAGTTGGAGGCAGAGGCAGGTGGATCTCTTTTGAGGCCAGCCTGGTCTACAGGACAAGTTTTAGGGCTACACAAAGAAACTCTGTCACAAAAAAAAAAAGGAAAAAGAAGAAAGAAAGGAAGGAAAGAAAAAAAGAAATTCTATTAAAATAAAAAAGAATAAATAATGCCGAGTATACAGGTTCAAGCATCCAAATGGGCCCAACAAGTGAAACTGTTGATAAAGTAGCCGACCCAGGACATGTACTGTTCAAGTGTTCTCTCTGCCTGGGACATTCTTGCTTCAAAGCAACCATATGGCTCACTTCCCCAACTGCTCAGGGCTTTGTTCAGGTGTCTTTGAGATTGTCTAAGCAGTCAATACATAAAAGATGGGAACAGTCACCCTCCTCCATCCAGGTCTCTGAGACTCAGACCATTCCATCTGGTGGCAGTCTCAGAACACAGGGCCTCAGAGTTCTCCACAGAGGAAGAAAAGGAGAAGAAAGCCCACACTAGCTGTGAATTGCTTTGGACTGTAAAAAGAGATGTGTTCCTTCTGCTTAGCCTGTAGGCTAACACCAGCCACCTGACCCTACTGCAGAGGAAGCCAGGGAACATGGAACAGAATAGAGCCGAGACTTGACTCACCTCGAATCGAGGACTTATCACTATGTGATAAGAATTCCAGAAGTGGTTTTTTTGTTTGTTTGTTTTTCGAGAGAAGGTTTCTTAGTAGCTACGGAGCTAGTCTTGGAATTCAAGCTGTAGACTAGGTTGTCCTTGAACTCACAGAGATCTGCCTGCTTTCTGCCTCCCAAGTGCTGGGATTAAACGGCATAAGGCGCTTGGTCAGGACCAGCTTCCTGCAGGACCAGAAGGGGGTCTAGATCCCAGTATCAAGCTGCCTTCGTGTTTCTCGTTCTCCCTTAGATTCTAGCACATCCCTCACTCCCCTTCCACTCAGCACAGGCTGAAGCCCTCGACTCTTAGCTGAAACTAAGCTTGCTCAAGTATTTCAAGAATTTTCCCTTCTAATAAATTTCAAAAATCTGCTGGTTTTTCTCCCCACCCCACCAACACTCCCCTACTCCTTTGAACTCTGCCAGAACTCAGTGACAGAAAGAGGCAGGAATAGGGAGCTCTGGGCTATCGAAGCTCAAAGGCAGGGGTGGTAGAGGATTGGGAATTAGATAAAGAAAATGCCAAGATAAAGGTGGACCATAATATGGACATAAAAGGTAAGCCTGACCAGCCTCGCCACTCTGCTTGGAGATGGCTTCATTTGCATAAAAACATGAAAAATTACAGTCAGCTAAGAAAAAGTCCAAAATGATAGCAATGTTCCCTCGGGTTGGGCTCAAACTCCTCAAGTTCACCATCCTTTCATGTAGGGCCTTTGTGAAATCAATTCCATAACTCAAGAAGTCTATTCCAACCGTTTGTCTGTCTTCTAATAGGCAAGAGCGAAGTGTATTGCCAGTTCTCGTGTGGCGGGTCAAACCTAGAGGCTTACAAGGCTCATTCGCTTTGTCCTGCAGTTCCTTCAGGTCAGGGATCCAGGCACTGCAGTGTGACTGGGCCCTCCGACTCAGGTTTTCTCACAAGCCAGCAACCGAGGTATCAGCCCAGCCGCTCAAGGTGGGAAGCCTCTGTTCCCAGGATGCCCAGTTTCTAGCGACCCCTGTTTGCTGCAAGCTGGTGGACAGAGGGCCTCAGGTCATTGCTCATCACTAGCCAAAGGTGTACACTGATCCTTACGGCACAGGTGTCTTCACAAACCAACTCATTACATGGCAGCTTCATCCAAGCAAGCAGAAAGAACCAGCAAGAATGTGAGTGAGATAAGCCAGAGCCTTCTGAAAGCTGCTCTCGGAAGGGACTCCCCAATTGCTTCCTGCTACATCTGTTCATTCAAAACACTAGCTCGGCCCACACTCAAAGGGCGATTACACAGGACTGCTGTCCAGAAAGCGGAGTCTCTGCGGTCTTACTTGGGTTTGTTTATTTATTTGGGATGTGTTTGTGGAAGCCTATGTGAATGCAGCTGCCCAGATGTTGTGACTGTAGGAGAGTTGGTCTTCTGCCATCTCATGGGTACAAGCGGCCAACCTGCACATAAACACCTCTACCCCCTGAGCCATCTCACCAGCCCCCGAGAACCCGTTCCCAAAGCTGTCAGCAGTGGAAGGTCTGTCTACTCCTTTCTAAGACTCTTCCGAAAATTTTACACACCAAGCTGCTGGCTTGCTATTGGCCCACATTTAGCTTCAAGGTAGGCTGGAAAATAGAGGATTCTGATTGCCAGTGGGGAAAGCTTGAGCCAAGGAGATGGCTCAGTCAGCAAAGTGCTTGCCTTTCAAGCATGAAGGCTTGAATTCAATCCCAGAACCCAATTTTTAAAAAGCTGCGCCCATGGTGATATGTGCATGCAATTCCAGTTTGAGGCTCTCTGGCCAGACAGCCTGTCCTACTTGGTGAGTCCAAGACTCGTGAGAAACCCTGTCTCAAAATTAAGGTAGACATTGTTTCTGAGGAGTGATGTCCACTGACCTCTGTGGTACATCTTGAATGCAGTAAGGCCTCACCTGGAGAAATGGCTGTCAAGGGCCTGGAGCGATTGCTCAGTGGATAAGACACTTGTCTGAGTTCAGATGTCTGGCACCCACGTAAAATGGGTGTTGGTAAAATCCCTCAGGAGGCAGAGTCGGGATCTTCAGCGCTAAACTAACTGAAATGGCCTGGTTCAGTGAGAAACCCTACCTCAGACACAGGGCCTCCACATGCATGCACAAGCACATACATGCACACCACACACACACACACACACACACACACACACACTCCGGCAAGACTGTGAAGCCAGGCTGTGACAGCCAGTGAGCTTGCCGTGTCCCTGCATGCCATTCTCCTCACTTCTCTGAAAACTGACTTCCTGTTCGCTTGCTCTACTTATCTTGTTGGGTTGCTAAAAGGACAGTACGCGTGAAAGTTTCAAGGGTTTGTTTTTTTTGTTTTTTGTTTTTTGTTTTTTAAATATTCTAGGCAAACTTTGTGGCATTGATGGCCACCGGGTGGCAGTGGGGAGCAACAGGCTTGGGTTATGGCCCATGGCCACCAGATGGTGCTGGCATTCAGTAGATGGCACCTGGCTCTTGGAGACTGTTCAAGGAGCCCTGGAAAGGTAATTGAAGGTAGCCAAACATCAACCCACAAAAGAGAGGAATGATATGGGTTGGGGGGTGGGGATAGGAGTCCACACAGCAGTGCTGGCTGTGCCTTGGCTCCCTGAAGCCCAGGCTAGCGGCTCCTACCCATGCACTGTAAGGACGCTCTCACGTTCTTTCTAAATTTATACTGGAGCCCAACTGAGTCTACTGTCTTCTTCATAGAGTTACCCTATTTTAAAAGCCTGAGAAATGCCCACAAATAGCATCTGTCTGGCTGTATAGAATAAAGGCATGGCTTTAGAGTCAAGGAAGACCTCAATTTCTACCTGTAATATAGGCTGCAAAGTTGGCATAAGAAATCACCTCACAGGATTGGTAGAGATTAAATGGGATTAGTTATGTGATAACTAATCAAAAGCGCTTCCAAAGTACTCCACACACCTGAGCGGTTACATGTGCTTAATTCTATCACCACCTCATATGTATCTGTTGTTATTAAGTCCATTCTGCAGAGGAAGAAACAGACGTACAGAGATGCTAACTTACCCTACTTGTAGCTAGTAAGTGGCAGAGGCAGGATTTGAACTGTCTTCAGAACTCGTATCTTTAGAGCATAACCATGCTCTCAGCTAAGTGGAAATGCCCAATAAGGGACAGATATGGGTCCACAGAGCAAGTTGGGGACCTCAGCTTTTGGGACAGGCTGCAGAATGAGAAAGTGAGCCCCACGACCCTCCTCTTCCACAGCAGTGAGAGGAATGCATGTGAAGAAAAATGCTAAGAACTCAGGCTAACTAGGATGGACACAAGGTTTTTAAAAAAGGAAACAGAAAGCAGCAGCAGCAAAACCATATGCAGACAGACCTTCGGGCCAGAGACCAGTGCTTGAGTTCATCCCTGCGGCTTGCTGGCCCTGGGCGTTGGCAGGTTTGTTTAACACAGTGGAGTATTGTGTTCCTCCTCTGAAAGTGGAAGCCAGTGATCTTACTTTGCCGGCTGTAGACCAATGTGATTAAAAGGCCTTTGCACAAAGGGGCAGAAGCATAATTTTTACTGTTCCTATAATTCTACAAATCCACATACAGCATATATTGCTTCTCAGTGGAGCTATAGCCAGAGAAACTGCCCTTTCATCTATGTGCAAACTGGCAAACACACAGACTACAGTGGCCGCCAGGGACTCACCAGAGTATTCAAAGCTCATCATGGACAGAAACTGATCAACCGTTGGTGGATAGGGATTGGGATTCAAAGATAACACACTAGTGTGCTTTCCTTCAAGACACTTACACGGCATGTGATGGGTGCATGGACGTTTAACATGTGACAGGAGAGACAAAGTCTCCAGTACTCATTAGAAGGCAGAAGTTTTGCTGTTGGTACAAAATGCCAAAACAGGTAGATAAAATAGTTTAAAATTAGGCTTGAAGGATAGAAAAGAATTCATTCAGGAGCACATTCCAGAAATTATCAAAGGCAAGGGGACCAGAAAGGGTGGGGCTTATTTGGAGAATAACAAGCAGTCTAGATTGGCAATGTTTAGTAGGCCTGAGAGTGTGGAGGCACGAAGTGAGTTGTAAACTGGGCATGGTGGGCACTCCTTTAATCCCAGCACTCAGGCAGAGGCAAGGGGATCTCTGTGAGTTCTAGGACAGCCAAACCTACATAGAAAATACCTTGTCTCAACACCCCCAAAAAAGGTGGGGGCTGGTAAGGTGGCTCAGAGGTTAAGAGCAGTGACTGCTCTTCCAGAGGTTTTGAGTTTAATTCCCAGCAACCCCATAAATGGCTCGCAACCATTTATAGTGAGATCTGGTGCCCTCTTCTGACCTGCAGGCATACATGCAGGAAGAACACTGTATACATAATAAACAAATAACTCTTTTAAAAAATGCAAAAAAAAAAGGTGAATTGCGGACTGAGCTCAGCAGGTTACACATGCACTTGGCTGTGCCCCTAAAATGATAAGGTAGTAAAACACAAATCCACAAGGACTGTAAACATGAGAAGAGACGGCGGCTAATGGAAAAGTCAAACAATTTTGGGGAAAAGGATAGTAGTTGGATAAATATTAACTGATCTTGAAGAGAAGAAAGAGCTACCTGCCAGGCAGGTGGGGTTCAAAGAGGCTTTCAAACAGGAGCTGATTTGTTATGAAAAGCAAAACCAAAATAATAATAACCACGAAATTGAGAAATGGACATACTGACGCCTGTGTTGCTAATGGGGTGGGGTTGGTCTGAGAACACAAAGATGAAATGAAAGTCTGCCCTGCACTCCTGAGCCCAGGCTGATATTCTGGTGGCTTTCTCCATTCCTCTCCGCAAAATAAACACAAGGGGCTAGAGAGCCTGAAAGTGAGCGAGCAGCTGCGCACTTGAGGAAGCCACCAAGGACAGCAGACAGATTGAGGTATCCTACCTGGAGCAGGTAGATGTCCATCCTTCCTAAGGGGAAAGGGCTAGGGAAAGCCTTGCTGTATAATTGGTCTAAAAGAAAGGCCTATTGGTACCACCGTAGGTGAGAAGTCCCTAGTAAACACTGGCTTCCCACCTGATAACCCTAAGCTGTGGCCTACCACTCAGACAGCTCCTCACACACACATAAACACACATGCATATACACCGCTCACACAGATCTACACACACACATAAACACACATACACACACACCACTCACACAGATCCACACATGCAAATACACATACATATACACCACTCACACAGATCTACACACACCACTCACATAGATCTATACACACACACATACACACCTGCCACTCACACAGATCTACACACACACCACTCACATAGATCTACACACACATACACACCCACCACTCACACAGATCTACACACACCACTCACATAGATCTACACACACATACACACCCACCACTCACACAGATCTACACACACACCACTCACATATCTCTGCACACACCACTCACACATCTACACACACACACACACACACACACACACACCCTCCCACAGATATACACAGAAAGATAATACTTTCAGTGAGCACTTTAGGCCTCATTAGAGAATTATCTGAAATGAATAGTGAGGAAAGGAAGAAAGTCTAGAACACAAAGACCCAGGAGAAGAGAAAGAGGGAGGGAGGGAGGGACGGAGAAAGCCAGGAAGTAGAAACAATTCAGAAAAATACAAAAACTGAACAGCATAATTAATATCCTAGAAAGCCAGGGAGCCATTGTATCCATAAACCAAGATGGGGGGGGGCTAAAAAAAATGACAAAGTCAGAGAATAAGAAAGGCTCTCAGGATAGCTAAAATGTGGATATGTATAGGTTTAGAAGGCAAATGAAGACATCTTCTAAAAGTAAAACCATCAAAAATCACGCATGCAAAGACCTTGTTGGAGGAGAAAAAGAATGTTTGACTATTATTCCAGAGAGTTAGTTAACGTCATCATAACAGGGTTCCAGAAGCAAGAGGTGGGTGTTGGAGGAATTTTTGCAAAGACAGAATTGTAACTTTTCTCTAGGACAATAAAAGAAAAGCATATCACATTAATTTACACTGTTGTGATATTTCACACATTAATTTACACTGTTGTGATATTTCACACATCAGACAAAAAGAGCAGATGCTCAGACCTTTTAGGGAGAAAAGCTGGGTCACCTATGAAGGATTAGGGTTCAGAATACCTTAGAAAAATGTTGGAATGGGCATATGGAATCTAACTGGGTGGTAAAAATGTTCTAAAAAAATTTTGTGGTGATTATTGGATAACATGATAAAGTTAGTAAAAATCATTAATTGAAACTAGTAAATTTTAGAAATCCAGAAATATACTTCAGTAACAGAATTCATAAAATAAAAATCTTGGGACCTAAATACATAAAGAATTTTAAATATGGAATTTATATTTTCATATTTAAAATAGTAAAATAATGCACGTATAAATAGTAAACATTAAAATAAATTACCCTATAAAGTAAAACAAGCTAGTTGTCATAGTGGAGCACACCTACCTGTAGGGTTTGTTGGAGGAGGCAGAGGCAGGTGAGTGACCAGTTCAAGGTCAGCCTGTGAGTTTGAAGTCACAGTGAGTTCCAGGACAGCCCAGGTACACAGAGAAACCCTGCCTCAAAAAGGACCCCTCCCAAAAGTAAAACAAGGAATTCTGGTGCTGGTGGAATGGTTCAGTAGGTAAAGGTGCTTGCTGACAAGCTTGGCAACCTGAGTTTGATGTTAGTTGATGTTAAGACTCACCTGGTAGGAGAAGATTGCCAACTCTCACAGCTTGTCCTCTGACTTCCACACACACACAAACACACGCACACACTCACACACATGCAGACAAACACATGCACACGCACGCTTGCACGCACACACACATGCAGACAAACACACGCACACACACACACATGCAGACAAACACACACGCACACACGCATGCACACACACGTGCAAGTAAACACACGCGAAATAAATGTGAAAAGGCATGCTAAGAGCACAGCATTTTCTTGTAAATTCTGAAAGATATTATTTTGTATCTGGGATTCTCTAGCTATCAGAGTCTCTACACTGCCCATAAAACAAGAACAATGTTTGCAGATATGCCAGATTTCAAAACCCTTGTCTGGTATATCTGTGCTTACAATGATGCGAAGAACTAAGCAAAGTGAAGGCATGAGAGCTAGGAAGAAGATAAACAATACAGGCCAGAGACCAAAGAAGTTTCCGAATGAGGGGGCCTCAGCCTAGCGGCTGCGGTGATGAACCAGGAAAGCAGCCCGTCCTGCTGGAGCAGGAAGCCCAGACAGTATAGACAACATGACTCATTTCGCAATACTATCATCTCCAGGGTGGGAATGCTTTTTATAAAGAAATGTAGGCACGTATGGAAATGCACGCTTATAATCCTATCTACTTGGGAGGAGGCAGGAGGAACAGTTGAGCCCAGGAGTCTGAGACCAACCTGGACAAGAGGGCAACACCCTCTCTTGAAAATAAATCAAGTAGAAATGTAAAGACTTTATTAGGTTGTTTAACTAAGAGTAATATTAACTCCTCTTGTTTCCTAAAGAAAAAAAAAAGAGTAATATTAACATAGATGTAATCATGTAAATTCTGAGTATTGATTCAGCTAAAACCATACTCCAGTGATGTGGAGAGAATATGGTGTCATATAAAAGTGTGTTTGTCTTCCCAGGAGCAGACCCTGAGACAAGGACTGTTCCATAATTTACCCTGGAAGTGCAGGGGACACTTAGAAAATTGAGAAAGCATTGGAGGGAAGGAACGGTAGGGTAGGTGACTAAAGCACAAAAGTGGGATTAAGGCAAAGAACTTCATGGCGGGGCGGGGGGGGGGCAGCCGTGACAGGAGGGACAAAGCACGCATCTCAGGGGTGACATGTTTATGGACCAACTCCTGAGAGTGCAGGGCGTGAGATGACACCAACTTCCGGGTCCTCGTCCATCTCCCCACCTGTGTAAGAAGGCAGAACCCCAAAGCCCAAACTTTGGCCGTTGGAAGTGAGGACTAACACTGCATGAAATGTATAAAGAACTCAGGTGAAACATAAAATAAATAGAATCATCCTGAGAAGACATAGGCCATGTCTATAACAGGACAATCTAACAATGCAGTCATGGGGTCAATACCTGAAGAGAGAGAGGGGGGGATGGATGGATGGATGGATGGATGGACAGACAGACAGACAGATAAAGACAGATATATACATGTTTTATATAACCACACAATATACACGTATGATGTATGTTAGCCCCTGAGATGGCTCAGCAGGTCAAGGTGCCTACCATCATGCCTGACAACCTGAGTTCAGCCCCGGGACCCACATGGCTGAAGGACAGACCTGACTCGCAGTCCCGGGCTTTGCACCAGACAGCCATCTGTCTAGGAACTTGGGAATGGTAGCTCTCTACTAAGGCCATGAAGGAGCTGCTTTGGGAGGAGGTGAGATTGCTTTGGGGCACAGCACAGTGAGGCAGCAGGCCAGACATCTGGAGAAAGTCAAAGAAAGGCCTCAAGAGCGGCTGGAAGCCATTCCCAATTGGGGAACAGGAGACAGTGTGGGAATCCTAGCAGGGAGGACATGGATGAAAAAGTCAAAGCGGAGGACTTAGAAACAGGGTCTGGACACGTTTGGGAAGTGAGATGGGAGATACCGAGCAGATAAGAGACCTAGAGACAGAAGTGTGGAAAAGACGTGAGGTCAATGTTTCCAGTTCTGTGGAGATAGCAGAGCTATAGACACAGCCCTTGCCTTGCTCGGAGTCCAGACCCTGACATCCGGTTCTCTTCTCATTCCTCATTCTGAGCTTCCTAACCTGTCCTGACCTCAGTCCCCACATCAGCACAACTGAACTGATTATCAGTCTACTGCAAGCTTGGTACAGTTAATGCTTCAGAAGCAGAAATGCATCCAGACCACTCGGTAAACAGCCAGCCCCTGTCTTCAGCTGTCCTAGCATCCCTGACCCCTCCCCAACAGCCCTACCCCCCCAACAGCCCTGCCCCCCAACAGCCCTACCCCCCAACAACCCTGCCGCCACCAGACCTTCCTGCAGTAATGGAGGGAGGAGGCTTCTGGGGCCTCTCTAGGGTCTGTATCTATTCCAGTTGGTTGAACTTGCAATACAGGGGCTGTTCAATATTTTGACTATCACTCCTGCTAATAATACCTTCTCGGCCTACGTGGCAGCAGCCTGGTTAGGATCAAATGAAACGGCAGACGTAAATGGGTTCTGCAAAGGCTCCAAGTGCTGCCGTGTAGTGGGCAAAATATTGTTTTAACTTCAAAATGTAAAGGTATTGCCGGAGAAAGATGTGGTCACAAAGGGCATGAACACAGAGCTGTGATGAATTGCAGGCTGGGAGCAGCCAGGGGAGGGGACAGGAGGGAGCAGGGGGCAGACAAGGGAGGGAGAGGCTGAAACCAGGCCTGTGAGGCCTCCATTCTAGGTCAGTGTGGTGCTGTGTGCAGGAAGAAGGGATTGTGTTCCCTGTGTCCCGACCTAAACCCAGAAGCTACCAGTCGGATCCCATGCTCGGCCACTGCCCTAATGCATATGCATTCATGGGTCTCACCATAGCCACCACCACTACCAGCACCCACTTTATCCTCTTTTTCTCTTTTCTTCCCCCTCCCTTCTCTCCTCCCTCCTCTCTTTGAAGGTTGGGCTGGAAAAGCAGGCAAGCTAAGTCCATATGCAGCTTAATACGTTTTGTGTCACTGGTAAATGTTCCAGGATAGCAGGCGCCACAGCTACCTTGAAGTTTGTGATGCCTCTACTGCCTGATGTTCTTGGAACCCAGCTCCTCATGGGGTGTTTCCTAGACTGCTAGTGCCAATAATTCTCTCCTCTCCCAAGGCCCTCCCCTGATAACTGTGTGGAGACACTTTTCCTCCCTCCTATTCTATAGCTGGGAAAAACGAGGCTCAACGTATGGCCGAGATACACAGGAGACAAAAGACAAAGCTGTGACTTAGATTCGGGTTTGTGTGTTTTCTTCTCCTTTACCAGCAGACCAGACAGAACATACTAGAAGACGTAAATCTTCTCTTTCAATTCAAACCCATTAAGTTCAAGACTAGTGCCCCCCTCTAGTGATGTGGGATTCCCCTCTGTATGCTGTGGATATGTTTTATTACCACTGGTTAATAAAGAAGCAGCTCCAGCCTATGGCAGGACAGAATAAAGCCAGGCAGGAAATCCAAACAGAGATATATAGAGAGAGTAGGTGGCATCAGAGAGAAGCCATGAAGCTGCTGAAGGAGAAAGATACTGCAGGAACCTTATTAGTAGGCCACAGCCTCATGGTGATACTCAGATTAATAGAGATAGGTTAATTTAAGATGTAAGAGCTAGTTAGGAATATGCCTAAGTTATTGCCCAAACAGTGTTATAATTAATATAGTTTCTGTGTGATTATTCGGGTCTGGGCAGCTGGGAAATGCAAGAGCAGGCTCCAGTTACACTCTAAAGGAATTGCTCATGACTCAGTGGCCTAGCCATTGCTTTCCTGTGTTTTCCCAGCCTACCTTTTGTTCTCATCCCACCCCATGATGTTTAATATCCATCAAAGGGTCCCGGACTCCTTCTGGATAAGAATTAAAGTTGTCCGTGTGCACACTTGGCCCTTTGAAACTGAGTTGCAAACGCCAAGACCTGGAAGATCCTGGTACCTTAAAAAAAAAAATGAGTGCCACAGGCAAGTGCCAGTGAGTGATGGGAACAGAGTCACAGCCAGCACGTGTCCAGCAAAGGTGACCGCGTAGGACACCATCCTTGATTTAAGATTATCTTCTGGAAAAGCTGAAAGTCTAGAGTTTTTCATGAATCGGTTTTAAGTGTGCATGTGTGTTTGTCTGTCTCTATGAGAAGTGGGTGACTTATCTGGCTGTGAACTTGAGAGAAAGACGTGAGTGCGAGTGAGTCTTGCCCTCTTCTTCGGCTCCTCTCCCGGAGCCAGTCGGCCCGCCTTCAGGCCCTGTACAAGCCGGTCTCCAGCACTGAGGACACAGGGCTATTGTGGTTTAGTTTCCATCCGGTTCCTTGGTGAAGGAGGAATCTCCTGAGAGAACGCATTGGAGGGTGGAGATGTGAGCCCTGGAGTCAGATCGGTGAAAGATGTGAGGACGTTGTTCAGTTCCCATTCCGACTACTGTAACTTGAGGTTGACACAGTGTTCTGGGTCTGTTCCAGGGCCAGCAACACGTCCACAAGTCATTGCTGAAATCAAAACTGGGGACCTGAAGTACCACCTTGGTTTTCCATGCCTTCCGTTTCCCGATGAATGGCACCTCCATTCTTCTATGACTCAGGTCCGAAACCCCAGAGTCACCCTTTCCTTTGTCCTACACTTGCAACCCGTCCACCACTTCCGTCGACCTTGAGTGTGGTCTCTCAAATCTGGCCATGGCTTGCCTCCACCACCACCTCCCTCATCTGAGCTGCTGTTGTGTTCATGTGATCATTTCTTCCTCTGCTTCACTCTGGCCTCCCATACTGTGTTTTCAATCCAGTAGATGCTCATGGAAAATGAAGTATAATCATGCCACTCCTCTGATCAAACTCCTCCAAAGGCCTCTTGTCTCATTCAGAGTGTAAGTCTGTCTTTGTGATGGTCCATAGGTACTATCTCGTGCCCAGCAGCTGCCCCTCCCTGTGCCAGCCACTCTGGCCTCCTTGCTGTCCCTCAAATGCAATGGGCATACTCTTGTCTTAACCCTTGGCACTGGCTGCATCCTGCCTGGGAATCTGGCCCCGGGTTGCTATACAGCTTGCTTACTCAGCCCTTCTGAGTCTTTGTTCAAATGTCATTTGAACCCAGGTCTTCTCTGGCCACCCTGTTCCTAATTGCATCGCTCCCCCCCCATGTCACCTGTCTCCCTCATCTTGTCTCAGTTGGGCAAAGGGCCACCACAGAAGCTTCGAAGGAGGGATGCTTGACTGAGCAAGACTAGGCCCCAAGTCTACTTGCAAAACCGTACACTGGACAAAGGGTGCCTCAGCCCTCAGAGCTTCCTCTACGACTCGCATGGGGATGTTACATAAACTGACAGATGCCTGGAGAGCGGGTGTTTTCTTTCTTTTGTTTGCTTGACACATTTTCAGTCTCTCATCAGGGCCTCAAGGACAGGAACGCTTTTTGGTCATCGCTGTATCCTCAGACCACAGGAAGGCTCTAAGCACACAGTATGTGCTCAACAAGCCACAGAATACAGTAACGGCTTGAAAACTTTTGTTGTCTCGAGTTGAAGGTTGTCACTGAAAATAAAAATTAGCTATGCCTTTATTGAGTTTTCATCTCCTCAGAGCACTTCAAGCTTCCCACCTCCTGGTGGCATAGAGATGCTAAACATCCATTACCACCTTCGTGCCATCTCTTCTGATCACTTTCGGCAGAGCCTAACAGCGTCTGGGGTTACTGCCATCCGATACTGACTTCATGTCTTCTGCATTAATCACCCTCCGCCTTGCCAACTCCAGTTCCACCAGCTAATGTTTCCTGCCATTGTGCTCCCAGTGACGGACTGTCTGCAGAGCAGGGTAGAGGAGATGGACCTGTGGCCAACAGCCTGTCTGGATCTGCACATCCAGTTGCCTGCTGCTCTCTGTGGACGGGGAGCCTCTCAGGTATCCTTGAGGCTGTATGTCCAAAAATGTACTTCCAGGTTCTTCACCTTAACCCGGAACAAACCTACCCTTTCTGCTCCACTGCTCTGAGGATCCACCTTCGACACCCCCTCCCTCATCTCCATATTTTAATCACCAAGGCCTTCCCCTGGTTCTTTAGCGACTCCCTTTGCTGCCTAGGTGCAGTGTTGTGTGCCCCATTGGTCTCTACAGGACAGCCTTCCAACCGCTCTCGTTTGCCGTCTCACCCCATCACTCCTGTGGCAAGCGAAACCTTAAAAGTGTATCCGAGCCAGGTTGCAGTAGCTCACACCTTTAGTCCCAGCACTGAGGAAGCAAAGGCAGGTGGATCTCTGCGAGTTCCAGGCCAGCCTGGTATCCAGAGCAAGTCCCAGGACAGCCAGGACTATACAGACCAAACAAACAAAGTGAATCTGAGACTCTTTTAAAATCTTTGAGTGGTCCATGTTGAGAGCTTAAAGTTCTAAGACCCATGGGGTCTGGGCCTCTGCCTGCTTCTCCAAGCGCAGCCTCCATGCTGTCTGACTGTCATTCTACCCCTGTGAAATTGAGGTCCCAAGCCTGCTGTGGGGGCTCACACTCTGTGCTCTTCCCCCACCTCCTCTTCCCAAGGGACAGTCCTTTATCCTTTGCCATTTTACAAGGACAACTGGGATGCAGTGGCATCCAGCTTTTTTAGCCATGTGAGTTGGAGTTGCATTTCTAAGCCTCTGAGCCTCTGTTTGCTCTTCCATAAAATGGGAATAACAGAACCCGAGGCCAGACAAAGAGACAGAGGTGATTTTATGAGGCCAAGAGGAAGGAGAAGAGCCCGTCATCTCCGTGTCTCGAACTGAGAAGGAAGAACTCTGCGCAATTGGCAACATTCACTGTGAAGGCTGCCTACATAGTATTCCTTACACACACACACACACACACACACACACACACACACACACACACACACACACAATATCAAAATAGTAATGCCTCAGGCTTAAGACCCATAGGTATTTATGATCTTTTGTAAGCATCAATCCAATTCCCCAGACAAAACTGCTTAAAGATATTCCACCTTCTCATCCCCCACCCCGTGAGCTAGATTTTACCTTATTGATTGTGGTCCTGTGAGATGCCCCTCAGGAAGTACCTCATGATAGGACAGTCAGTTCAAACACCACCAAAATCCTCCATGTGACATAAAAACACACACTGTGCCTCTCTGGAGGGGCCCGTGGCCACGCTGGGTGTGGCTTATTTCTAAGCACCTCTCTTTCTCCCTGTATTTGTGCTTAAGCCAGTATTAAAGCGTTTTTAGTAAAAATCTGTTCTGCCTTATAAACCGGCTGCGCCCAGACTTCAGCCATGCATCCTGGGTTGGTCGGAATCTTGGGGAGCTTCTCAGGCTGCTAGGGGGACAGTGGGGAGTGTACCTTTACCTGTACCCCCAAACACTGACAAACCTACCTCCTGAGGTGTTTCTACCAGGGGAGTAGTGATGGAGAGCCCTGGTCCTGCAGCCAAGTGAACACTGAGCAGTGCCCTGAGCACTCGCTGCTCCACTGTTATCACCCAAGACCCTCACACAGGGCCTCGTCCCTCTTTGAGCCACTCCCACAGCTGTTCAGACACCTGTGGTTGCACTTAAAACGAGATAGTGGGTGTCCTTGGTCAGTGTCACACTGGATAACTGGACCTGAGGGCCAGCCTTTAAATGTCAGCCGGTAAACACTGATTCCATTTAAATAGACACTACGGTTGGGTAAGGCGTTCAGACCGACGAGCTGGCTACGTGGGTTAAGGCACAGGCCTTCGAGCCTAACAACCTGCCTACTCTGTGGGGGGGGGGGGAGAACTGGCTCCTGCAAGTTGTCCTCTGACCTTCACCCATGCACCGTGGAGCAATAGCAGCCACACACGGAAGTAATTAAACATAAGTCCTTAAAAGCTTTCAGCAGTGCTCCCGCGCCATTGTTTCTCGGTGGCCTAGAAGTTGCTCCAGCTCCCCGGCTGAGACGGTTTCACACCTCCAGACTACCAGGACTGTGGAGGACTGCTTTGCCAAGGATTGTCCGGGCAGGGGGCCTGCCTTCCGTACTGGTGGTGGACAGGCAACATTCCAGAGCCTGTGCTGACATCCAGGCTCATCATGTAGTGCTAAGTAGGTCTGAGAAGGAAACGCTGATGAAATTGCTCAAGAAGCCAGGAGCGGGACTGAGGTGGGTCCCTGTGTGGCAAGGCAGACAGAAGCCGCTTCAGCTTGGCCTGGAGTGCGATGCTCCATAGCTCTGCCTGCCGGCTAGCCTCTGGAAACAAACTGAGCTTCTACCTCCGTCATGCGCAGTGTTTAGTCCATATTACCATTACATCGACACTTACACGTCAACGCTTCTTGTGCCGATGGGAAAAATCTGTATGCTTGCTTTCCCAGCCACCGAGAAATGTGAGAGCCCTCCCCCACTCATATGACATATATAGATGAACCATTGCATTGCCTCCTCTTTTAAAAATCTGAAATCCCCAAGGTCATTGTTGAATCTCCATAAGAAACTTGCTTCTAACCAAGTTTTCGCAGTGTAAATTTCCTGCCAGTCTGTTTTTTAAAAATGAGTCCCCTGTTGTGCCTGACTGTGCCTCTGTGCCAGCCTCAAACCACAAGAGTGATGTCTGGCCAGCCACCGTCAGACCTCAGTGGGCATGCTGAATGTGCTGCCCCGAGGACTGAAACCCCATTGTGAAGCACAAGGAGCCCACCACTTTGTTAGCGTTTTGCAGACCCTGAGAATCCCCATCTGACTCATATTTTTAATTAACCCCCAAGAATTGAAGTGGAGGGCAGGGTACACCTAGAATAATAACCCCGGTGGGGAGAGAAAGAAGCAGTTTGGGTTCCCCAAGTCTCACAAACAGTAATGTTGTAAGAAGCATGTGTGTCTATATGTGCGTGTGCATGTATGTGTGTGCATGTATGTGTGTGTGTGTGTGTGTGTCCATGTGTAAAGCTGTGTGAGTGGTATGGGAGTGATGTCTGTGTGTGTGTGTGTGTGTGTGTGTGTGTGTGTGTAAGACCTCCACTTGGCTTAGCTCATCGCTGGGCACGGGCTCTGCCTCCCACACTCTTCCTGGTTTTCCTTCTTTTCTACCTAGTCCCGTGTTTCTGGCCCCTTTCACTTTCTGAGAGGCCTGATCATCTCTCAAAGAGCCTTTTCCCCTACCAGCTGTCACCTGCCCCACCCATCTTCCTCCTCGGTGCCTTTCTCCAGGGACCCTGCCTTCCCTCTGGTTTCATTCTTTTATGGTCCATCTCCCAGCTAGCTCTCCATCCCTTCCTTCTGTGCTTCTCCCCCTCATCCCTCAGTCCTGCCTTGGTTTACTCCTCTTTTGTCTGAGTTTCTGAGCATTTCTACTACCGGTTAGTCAGAGCCTGCGGACCCTCCTCGGGAACCTGCTCTCAGAGATCCATACCCTTCTGGGGGTCAGCGCCTGGTAAAGAAGAGCGGAAATCCAGCTATTGTTCTGGGGGAACTAACTACCATGGACTGGGGCCATTGAAAGGCTGCCCAAGAGTGGGAGGCTCTTGGCTACAAAAGCCCCATTCATTGTAATCCATTTTGCAGACACCCCGGAGGGCTGTGGGCACCTCTGCACAGACATCCTGGTCCATGGAAGAGAGAAACCCTGGCCAGTTCTAAATGGTGGATCTAATTCCCTCAGGTCACCACTAATCGCGAGTGTCTCACAAACAGACAGACTTCCTGTAGCCTCTATGCAGAGCCAATCTTCTTCCCTGAAGACTGGAACGGGTGAGCCTGGGAAAACAGCTCACCTTCCTGCTGCGCCTGATTCCCCAGCCCCCTTTCTTTCTAATCATGTTTGTGTGAAGGCAAGAACATGGGAAATGTCAGAATGTCGTGAAATGAATGTATGATCAAATTTATTTCTGCAGAAGATAAAATCGAGACCTGAAATACCACTTTAAGTCATATGTTCTGAGAACAGTCAAACAAGAGGAATAAGAGGAGGCCCCACGTGTGAAATGCGGCTGAAGAGGCTTGGTGCTGCACCGCGGCCTGCTTATTACATTGAGTGATGTGAATAATTTATCTCATTTCACCCTGCATTAAGAGCTGGGCGGATTAATCTCCAGTTTATTTCAGAAGACATTAATCCCTCCCTGCCTCAGTCTACAATTTCCTGGGGGTGGGGGTGGGGTATCCTGGAAAACCTCTCTACTGCCCTTGTGCTGGACAGTAGTAACTAGCCTAACCCACTAGTCCCTTTCCAGGAATCTGCAAAGAACACAGAGTGACAGTCAGTCTTGCTATGTATGGGGCATTTCCCCCCACGTAACCTCCAAACCTTCGTGGCTGGGGCTGGCGTCCTCCTACTGCCAAGTCCTTTCCATTTCTCTTATTTATCCCTTTCATTCTAGGCCAGACACTGTCCAAGCTCTTGCTTCTCACGCTGGGCCCATCGCCAGAGCCCTTTTACTTGACCCCTGAACTCTGACTTTTCACCAGTCTTCCTTGGTGTGGAAGTCCACAGCCTTCTTCCTCTAGACGTCAAGGTCTCTCTCCTCTGGCCCGGCACCACCCCTCCAGCCTCACCTTTCTGCTTCCTCCCACACAGTCCAGACCCCCCCACCTCCCTCTCCACTTTAGTCTTTGCCCTCCTCTTCGGAGGAACTTCTTCCTGCCTTCCCGGTACCCACTCCAGCTAAGATTCCTGTCACTCCGCAGGCTTGTGACCGCGCTGAGCAGCACAGAGTTCTCCTGGAGTGGCGACACTGGGACATCTGTCCAGCAGAGACATGGGCACAGTAAAGTAGTTGGAAGGAAGGCCTTGGAGACACCCCAAAACTGTGATGGGAACTTAACTGCTTCTTTAGGGAGCAATAAAAAGGAAAGAGCAAGCTTTCCTAACAGGCATGCGCTCACATTTTCCATACGGCTAAGAAGGCATTGATTGCCCATGGCAAAAGCGTCATTTTTAACCTGGTCTTTCGGGAGGAGGTTTATGCTGGGGAGGCGGACTTTTCCCAGCCGCTCCTTTGCATTGCTGTTGCCCTCATCCTATTAAAGGAGGTGTAAAAGACGCTGAGCCTAGTCCTTTGTCTATGAAAGTGACAGCAACAAGGGCCCAGAACTATTCGCAGAGCTCAATGAACCCACGTTTTTGGAATCATTTCTGGGCTTCGCATCCTGCCATCCTAGTTGGTAGCCCAGGCTTCTTAGAATGTCACATCATGCCTGGGCAGCAACCACTGAGGCTGGACGGCAACACTAGGAGAAACGGGCAGCCCTAGCTGCCCCTCCCTTCTCTAGATGCCCCCCTCTCCATCCTGGAAGCTGTCTTCTGCCTCTTCCTCCTTGCTTTTCAAGCTGCCCTCCTGTCTACACGCCCACTTGAGACCTTCCCTCACCTTATCTTTTACTGTAGAATCTCAGAGCACTTTTTCCTCTTGTCCATTTTCCAGCTCTGCCTCTTGCCTTAAATCTCTTTTAAAATGAGGCAGGAAATGAATGAGCAACCAAATGATTTATCTCTCCCTCCTCCCCCTCCCCTCTGTGTCTCTTATCTGTGTGATACTACCAGAATTGTCCCCACAGGCCTTCGTGCACATTGTCCTGTGACAGCCCATATCAGAAGGATGATGTGACCTGCTTGGGTGAGGCAGCCAGCTGTAATTGGGTCACTCTTTCCTAGAGAATTTCAAGAATCCTGTGTTTCTGATTAAGCTTCTCACAGCAAATGACCTTGTCTGCTACTGACCTATATACCCATTCGAAAGACAAAGGAGGGACAGGTTTGTTAGCCCAAACTGGATGGGTGACAATTTTCAAGTCATTCCTCTATGGACTGAGTAGCTCAGCCTTCTGCCAGGACTATGTCACAGAGCTGCCACCTCACTGACTTCCTAGTTAACTCCCCCCCCCCCTTAGTCTCTATGCTGCAGACTCGGCCCACAGGTCCAGCAGACACCTGGGCAACACCTGCAGGTGACCCGGATGGTTTGTGGTCAGGCCCAGCCTGCAAAGGGTAATGTATAAAATCAAAGGCAGTCCCAGGGACTCCATCAGCTCACCAGGGAGGCAGTTAGGTGGCCGACCGCCCCGGGGCTGCAGTCCAGTGTCAGAGAGGCTCTGCTGCAGGGCTGCAGGGGTCAGATGGACCCAGAGACCCCTTAACATTACAGCAGTGCCTCAGTCTGCACAGGGACAGACATGGTCCTCTGCTTCAGTCCCCATCTGAACAAGCATCCTACACAGACTAAGATGATTCAGCACGGAGGGACAGATGTGCAGAAATCTGGGTGTCTTAATGAATTCTCAGCACTGGAAGAGAGGACTGGCATCTAAGTGAGGCCGAAGAGTGACGAAGAGTGACGAGAGGAACCCTCACGTGTGACAAGAGAGGCAGTAATTAAAATAGCGGATTGCAGTCCTGGGGGGCGGGGGGCGTCAGAAGGCGGTAGGTCAGTGTGAAGACCAAGGGGCACCCAGGGAAGTGTCTGACAGAAATGATTCCCAGGGATGTTCCGGGGAGGAAAATCCATCTGGAAACAGAACGGGAATGAAACAAGAATTTGCTGCATTATTTAAAGCTTACTGGAGGAGGGGGTATTCAGGAGAGAGGAGGTTAAAAGAGAGGAGAATGAAATTGCTTTACCAAGGGGGATTAAAGGAATCATAAGGGCTTTTTAAGATGGCTCAAGCAAAGAAAAAAAAAGGGGGGGTTGCAAAATAACAGAAGCTGTGAAATTAATGGCGGCCAAGATTCTTGGTTCGTTCTTTGAATCTGCTTAACGGGAAAAATGAAAGAGAGCCATTGGCATGCTGGGGGGTGATGGGGTCCGCGAAAACCCAGTTCCCCAGACCACGGGCAGAGCTGAATGTGAGGTAGGGGGTGTGTCCCGGGATGGGCAGAACTAG
This sequence comes from Ondatra zibethicus, assembly GCA_004026605.1. Classification (NCBI taxonomy): domain Eukaryota; kingdom Metazoa; phylum Chordata; class Mammalia; order Rodentia; family Cricetidae; genus Ondatra; species Ondatra zibethicus. The sequence goes on from PVIU01003307.1 coordinate 67,170, forward strand.
TCACCAACCAGGCCCATCGCGGCTGTAATCTGCGTACGTCAAAATGCCTGCTTTCTCTGCTTTGGATTTTGGCTTCCTAAACATTTCTCTCTTTCACGGCGGACTCCACATCATGTCCAGAGTCAGCAAAGTCAAAAGACGCCCTTGCAACAAAGCATGCTGGCATTTGGAGGCCCTTTTGTGGGTGCTATTGCTTCCTGCCTTGGTGACCTTGGGCCGTTTTGGAACCTCACTGAGGGTTACGCGCAGTGAAGAGGAGATAGGATGGAGTCCGAATAAGTGGCCGCCAGCACTGAGCTGGGCCGTGCAGGCTGGGAATGAAAGCTCAATGGATCTACCTGCCCTGCCTCTCGCCATTCATTGTCATTGGTCTAAGGGACTTCCTGCATGAAGTTCTGTCCTTGCACATAGCCCTGCCCAGGATTTCTAGTGTGAATTTACTAAAGAATACTTAGTCCTAAAACCCCAGGAGAGGTAAAAGGCAAATATCAGCACCCCCTTCACCTGACTGTTCTTCCACCAAGCTACTGTACACAGCCGTCTGTTACCACTCTAGTCCCACCCACAAAGATGTCCATGGGGTCCAGCCTTCCCAAAGAGGCTCCTAGTGATGGTGAAGCACTGGGAGGGTGAGCAGCCAGTATGCTGAGGCCACCGTGCCATGGGAGGATGTGAAAAAGAGAGAGAAGGGACCGTCGGGAAACAGCTAGATTCCTGAGCACAGAACAGCAGGGGCCTTGCAGGAATCTGGGGGAGGACTCTTCAGGGCTCCATTGGAACCAACTCTGGGATAGAAGGAGAGGAAGAAGTCTAAACGGTCCCCATCCCTCTTTGGCTCCTGTGTATCTCTTTGGCCCCTTGTATCTGTGAGGCTGGCAGTGGCAGGTGATTTCTGGCCTTGTACTCTGCCGTGGGTCATTCACATTTGCCTGTTTCTAAATAACTGCACTAGATTTTTCTCTCCCTCCCCCGCAAAAAGCAGGGTTTCTCTGTGTAGCCTTGGCCATATGGGATTCACTCTGTAGACCAGGCTGGTCTTGAACCCAGAGATCAGCTTGCTACAGCCTCCCTAGAGCATGTGCCATCGCCACCAGCTACACCAGATTTTTCATTCCTCTTTAAGAAGGGGACCGCTAACTTGTACTTGACAGTGTGGATGAGATGGAGGATGAGGCCAGTGCCTCCCAAACCCCAAAGCTCTTCACCTTCGCTTGGGGTTTTCAATGTTTTCCCTGAGCTCCAACCTCTGGTCTACCCATGTACCCAACGGTGGCCAGGAAGGAACTTCATCTTCTATGCCCATCCCTCCAGGCTGTGATGAGACTGTGTCATAGCTACCAAGCCAAGGATCCTCAGCTTGTATCTGCCTGTGTCGGGCTCACCAGGCATTGCTCTATAACTTCAGAAGAGAGGATGGGAAAGAGACACGTTATTGTCCAGTCCTCCACTTCACCAACTGCTTTGTGGCAGAAGTGGTCGACTCCCACCTGCACCCTAGCCTCGCCTGGCCCAGCTGGGATCTGCAGTCACTAGAGGGAAGCCTGTTACCAAATTGCAGCTTGGAGCAAGTCCTTTGGGTTCTCAGACCCTCTGTCTGGCTCATGTCTAAGACGAGGACAATTCAGACACCTCTTGGGACTAAAGCGAGGCAAGCGAGGAGGTGTAAATACGATGCTTTGGTGAACACAGATCTTAGACAAGGACTGCTTTATCCATTGTTGGTTGACTATGCCTGAAGCACATCAACCCATACCTCTTATAGACCTTTTCTTCTTGGTGTTTCAAGTCAGGGTTTCTCTGTGTAACAGCCCTCACTGTCCTGGAACTCACTTTGTAGACCAGACTGGCCTCGAACTCACAGAGGCTCACCTGTCTCTGCCTCTCAAGTGCTGGGATTGAAGTTGTGTTAGATTGTTTTTTTCAATGAGGCCTTATTACATTGTCCAGGTTGGTTGATTATTCCTCCTACCTCACCCTCCTGCATAGCTGGGACTGTAAGGTCTACTCCATTAAGCCAATTCAATGAATTACTTATAGATACCTTATCTAGGAGCTGGAATGCAACCTCACCCCCTTTTTTTTTTCTTTTAGCTTCTATTGTACCCTGGGCTAACCTCTGCCATAGCAGTTATCAACCCGTTTTGCTTTACATATTAATATTTTATGGTTCCCTGTTGACCTGTTCTTGACTATAGAATGTTCATCCACTTAACAAGAGGGAATCTCTACTCCCCATCTCTCTCAATACACAGCAGGAAGCCTCAATTCGTATTTGATAGAATGGCTGGACCAGGCACTGGGTGGAGGGGGTGGAGCTGATGATGGAGATGGCAGACATGGCCACCAGGGGGCAGTCGCGTTCTTCTAAGCAGGACCACTTGAGTCATTGCAGAACCCCTTCTCAGAGGCAGAGAGGACTCTGCAAAAATTACCCTAGCTAATAAAGGCCAGAGTCTAGGGCCTGAGTTCTCTCTTTGTGTCTGGTACCAACTCCATACAAAGACAGGCCCATCTACCATGACATCCTCAGTCCTGTTTTCTGCCTGAAGTCTGCATGCCCAGCAGTCGGGAGGAGTAAACCAGGTTGCTCCTAGCGGGGAGAACTGATGGTCTCTGCTGACAGGATCCAGGCACCAGTGTACACATAGCGCATACATATGAGCCCGTGAGTGGCACGTCTGCTGGGCTTCTCAGACCCATCCCTTCATGCAGATCCGGCCATTCCCACACTTTCACCAAGTGGGCCAGCGCCAAACAAACGGATGTCTGATATAGGGACTAGTCCACCCACTGACTTGCTCTGCGGCCTGGACGAGTAGCTTCCATTCTCTGAGCCTGAGTTTCCTCACTTATTCCGTGAGGGCTTTGAGGGGCCAGAGAGATGGCTCAGTGGTTAAGAGTGTTGACTGCTCTTCCAGAGAACATGGGTTTGATTCCTAGCGCCCACATACTGACTCACAAGCCATCTAGTACTCTAGTTCCAATGAATCCATCGCCCTCTTCTGGCCGTCACAGGAACTGCATGTACGTATGTGGTGCACAAATAACACATGCAGGCAAAACACTACATACACCCATGCTCATAAAATTGAAACGGGAGTGGGGGATGATGTGGACTTTGGGCCAGATGGCAAATGGCCTTTCAGGTACTGATGCTGGTACTCTTTTAATGTCAAAGCATATACCACCAAGTCAAAGGCGAGGAATTCTTTTTAGATTCCTTACCCAGGAGCCGTTTTATCCTAAGCTGACCTCTGCAGCAACACTAATCAACCTGTTTTCTAATTGTCATGTTGCATACTAACCTACTACTGACCTCTTCACCAGGCTCCTGTGACCTCTTCTTGTCTCTGAGGTCCAAACTAATTCAGGCCTGAGGCCTCCAGGTGATGTGTGGCTCCTCGGCCTGGATTGGAACTTGACTCCTCACAAGGGGCCTCTGCTAGCCCTGGCTTTTCACCTGACAAAGCCCAGTCTCCCTGGGCTGGACACTGACAAATGGCGCAGTGAAGGTTCTCAGCGGCTCTGGGGAGGCTGTTCCTCAGCTCTGGATGTGGATCTTGACCAGGTGGAACTGCCTCCACGTGGCTCTCCCTGACCTCAGTTTCCCAGGCCCTTCCCCCTCCCCCAAACCACCAAGGACCCCTTCTGGCCCTGGATGTTGCCTCAGCTGGTAGGGGAAAGGACCTGGGTCAGACCTGCTGGTCTAGGATCCCTGTCAGCAAGCCCAGGCGGAACCTCTGGCTCCTAGGGCCTCTTGGGACTCACGCCAATCCCTTCTTTTCACCTCCAGGAGGGGCAGGCCAGATGACAACCCACCGAGCACAAGCCGCTGTAGAAATGAGGAGAGAAATGTTTCTTTATAATTTCCCCCCTTGAAATAAACCCAGACTTAAGAACAACAGAAACACGCAAAATGTGTTTTTAGTGGAACCCAGATGGAGGGCTAAAAGCCCAGCGGGCTGTCTCCACAGAGGATTCTTGTCTCTGGAATTTTGCCCTCTCCTCCCCACCCCCTCAGGCACATCCCCTCCCAACCTCTGAGCTTTCTGGTCTGGGGTAACCTCCCCCATGCCATCTTACTGGTGGTGTTTCAGACAGGCATGTGATGGGAGACGGTGACATGGTCACCTCCTGGACACAGCTCAGTCTGGGGAGATCTATGGTTTCAGAGATTTGGGGAGACGGGAGTAGGGACCAAGACCAACTCTGTCCAAACACCTGGATTTGTCGAAATACAACAAAGAGAGTAAATTAAAACATCTGAAAAAAATACTCTAAGGAATTCCACTCACCCACATGGCCCACTGCTTCTCATTACATAGCTACAGTTTTCCATATTAACATATGCAAATCCAGGCTGGTGCGTGAAGATTTAGGATACAAAGGCCTTTTCCCTTTCCCCCAATCTGGTCCAAGGGTTCCCCTGTGGGTAAAGAACTCTCACCAGTTCCCTGTGGAGTCCACTACACCAGAGATGTTGGTGCAGCTCTGGACGAGAGCGATTTCAGGGAGGAGACAGGGAAACAGCCCTTGTGGAAGGTGCTGCCGGTCAGGTCAGCGATGCCGGTAGTTTTGCAGCCAATACTCCTGAGTGGCCACCATATACCAGGGGCCGAAGTGGGAACCAGAGACAAAGCACAAAGGCCAAAATCATCAGCGCTGGCCTCAGACTGTTCGTGGTCTTCTAGAAGAGAAGAAAACCAGAGACGATAATTAACCAGGTTGTGGAGGGGCTGGACCTGGTCAAGGATGAGCTGCCTCCGGAACCTCAAGATGGAGATAGTTGAACAGAGAACCAGATACCAGGAGTGAACTTTGAGTGAGACATGTAGAGAAAGTCAAGTTTATCTGAAGGAAAACATGGAGGGCTGAGAGCCTTATTGCGGGGAGTGAGGGTCCCACCAAAGGAACAAAAGGGGGGCTGGGAGGACCGTGAACAGTCAGATGAGCAAGGTCAGAAAAATATAGGACAGAGGCAGACAGCATTGAGGCTGCAGGGAGACGCCGGAAAAGGGACACTCCAGAAGGTCAGTAATGGGACCAGTAAGGCCCAGAATGTGTCCTTTTGAAGCTTAATCAGGAGACTGCCTAGGCCCCTGACCAGCAGGATGGGAGAAGAAAGTTAATGGGAAATCAGAACAAGTGCAGCTAGGACGAAGGCCTAGCCTGGTCCTGCAAGCCCTGGTCTGCCAGGAAAGAGCCCTTCACCAGCCTTCAGCAGACAGGAGTTGCTTCTCAATCCCACATTCCCGGAGAGTCAAAGGCCATCTTGGGTAAGAACATGGCGAGAAACGGCGTGTCCTCTTCTGGTTACTGAATGCACGCTGTGTAGTGGGCTCAGTGGCAATCGCTGAGGATGCAGTAGAAGAAGGGCCTGCCTTCCTCCGCGGGAAGAACTGCCAGCCTGAAGGCCAGGGATACACTTGGCTGGGGGCCTCTGGGGTTGCGCTCTCCGGAGGCCCTTCCCATTCCAGACTCTTGGCCTGGCATCTCAGGACGATGATTTCTTCTGTGGACTGAAAGACCTTGACTCAGGCAGCAACCCTGGGGTGGCGAAGGAGCTGCATGCTCAGAGATGGCTCTCAGAGACAAAAAGCAGGAGACTGCCAAAGGGCCTAGAGAGGGGAGGAGAGGCTTGGTTTGGTTCTGTTTTTAGCAGAAGGGAAGAAGTGTCATTTGGGCTCCCCGATCATTTCAAGTCTGCTTTTCTATTTCATGGCCTCTTAAATGGAGGTCATCCCTGCCTCCATTCCCTAGTTCTTAATCCCCCATCTCTTTCCTCTGCCCATTTGACAGTCACCTTCTGGAGGACAGTAAGGGCAGAGCAATGGTGGAGGACAGAGGGTGTGCCTGGACTCTGCCTGGCACACGGTGCCTGGCACATGGTGGGCTCTCGTGCAAGGAGAGAGAAAGCAGACAGACTCCATTTCTCTCCTCCTTCAAGGCCTATGGGGAAGACCTTGCTGCCATAGAACCGGAAGGCGGGCCCCCAGAGAAAGTGCCCCGGGTCTCCGCCAAGGGCCAGCAGTGGGCAGAAAGGCCTCATGCACCTGGGTCTGAGCTGCCAGGCTTCCTGCTTTCAGTCATGACACTTGTCCTGAGTGTAGTCCTGTGCCATCCCCTGGGACCCTCACACATGAACCCTGATGCACATGCACGGAGGAGTGAGGACAGGAGTGGAAGGAAGGACCCGGAGAGAGGGAGAGGCAGTTTTAAAGGCGGACCTATGGGAAGGGTTAAGCATCCTCCTGACAGGTCTTGGAATACATCACCCTAGCATCTCTGAGAAACTGACACATTTCAGCCACGCTTTCCCCAGAGGCAGGGGCGGCTGAGTCCCATGGGGACAGACAGCAAATGCCCTGGATTACTCTGATTTCAGAGGCTAAGGGAAGGAGGCCACGCTCAGTGGAGGCTGTAGAAAGGGCAGTGGGGAGCAGAGCTGAGGCAATAGCCCCCGTCTGGGAAGGTGGTTCCTTAAGAATCTATCTCTGGGTGGAGTTCTGTTAACCTGGAGGGAGAAATGCATTCTCTCTCTCAACGGAAAGCTCTGAGTGGCAGGTCCCATATGTCTTTTATTAATAAAAAATGAGAAAATTGCATCATTATTACTACGTAATTGTAGTTCATTTGCTAGGCCAACTCCTTCAAAGCCTGGGCGTTGGGCTAGGGCACCGGAGGGATGAAAGGGACCTTGGTATGAACTGCCTGGAAGCACCTGTGTAGGAGGTACCCCAGGCAGCTGCAAAGGGAGCCATGACTTTGGAGACTTTCAGAACTTCTAGACTGCACCACAGCCCTGGCGCCAGCTCCAGAGGCCAGGTGACCTCAAAGCAAGGCCCTGCCTCCCCCCCGCCCCGGAAGAGCCATTTCTTTCTTTCTTCCTTTCTTTCTTTTCAGGAAGTCAGAGCTCATATGCCTGCACTGTTGACTTACACAGTTGTTCTGGGAATCAAATGACAGCCCCCATGGACTGTTTTTCCTTCACCCACAGTCACTCACCCAGGTACCTAATGAGACAGGCACTGTGCTAGGTGACGAGAACGCAAAAAAAAAAGTGTAAAATTAAAACCTTGCTTTTGGAAATCTCACAAACTATTGAGGGCACGCAGAGAAGTCTAGAATGATAACGCAATGTACACACGGGAACCCCAGCATACCAACTGTGCTTGTGCTCGAGAGACCTTATGCCCATCCTCTTGGTATAGGTGATGGGAGAGGGTCTCACCCTTGTCAAGGACAGGCAGAAAAACAGTGGAGGTAATCCACATTCCCCCGTGCAGCTCCGAGATGGTGCGTGTGACCCCGATAATGGACTTTGATACTCTGACCTGAGTAAAGTTACTGCTGTTATGACTGTGTAATTACTGCCCAGGATGAGGATAAAGGGAGGGGACTTTGGTCAGGCTGCTTCACTCCATGTGACATTAGCATCCCACCGGCCTCCTTGAGCCTTGTCCACTGCTCTAAGTCTATTGAGGATATAGAACAGCCCTCGACTATAGCTGTAGGTGGGCAGAAGGCCTCAGTGAGCGGCTAGAATGGGAGCTTGTGAGAGGAGAGCTCAGGATAGGGAGACTGACCAGTAGTCATTAAAATGGGCCCTCACGGGGCTGGTAAAATGGTTCAGCAGTTAAGAGCATTGACTGACCTTCTGGAGGATCTGGGTTCAATTCCTAGCATCTATGTGGCAGCTCACAGCTGTCTGTAACCCCAGTTCTAGGGATTTGACACCTTCACACAGACATACATGCAGGCACAACACCAAATATCATAAAAGAAAGAAAAAGAAAGAAAAAAGATGGGGCCACACATGAACCCAGAAGAACCCAGATTGCTTCAGCCCTTTAAGGCAAGGAGAGAATTGTGTTGAAAACAAGATGCCTCTGCTTTGGAGATGTGTCTGTCCTTCTGCTTGCAATAGTGTCTCTTCTTTGGGGGGAGGGGAGAGTGTCAGGAAAGTCCAGTCTGCTGGAATTCTGGTCTGGAAGGTCTCTGGCTGAGAGAAAGAGATATTAACTAACAAAGGAGATACTAATTGCTTCTAAAGCCTGGAGCCTGCAGGTCTTGCAAGGAGACAAGATACTGGGTTAATTTCCTAGGTCCGGAACTTACCCTGCAGAGGTGATAGAGGTGAATATTTTACTTAACTTGTGAACTTAAGATGGCATAAATGAAATACAGGTCTTTGCTTCCAGCAGTTCTTAAGATGCCAGTGTGTCCCAGCACTAAGAAACCTCGACCACATCTTCAAAGGAATGATCTCGCACTCTTGAGAGCCAGCAAATGGTGACAGAATTAAAGGAAGGACCCTCTCCTGTCTGGGGGTTGATGGTTCACAGAAGGCCAAGGTCAGGTCACATCACCTGACTCAGATCAAAACTGGTCTGAAACTTGGAAGACTTTCTGCTTCTGTGTGGAGAAGTCCCTGTGCTCGCTCCAGCTACATAGAAGTAGATCCAAAACAAATCAGAGAGAACCTCCCTCCTCCAAGCCTGCTGCAAGACTGAATCTGTTGTAGAACTAGAGAGAAATGTGTATTCCTCACCTCTAGGTGCCTAATGAATTCTGATTCGAGCCACACAGACCTAAGGATCAATACTTTTAATCATTTCAAAAACGAGCCCCACTCTGGGTGAAATCACAACGTGCAAAGACCCTCAATGGAGCTTAAAGGCCACAGCCTCATTATCACCCCATTAGATTCACATTTCAGTGAGATGGGAAGAAATGTTCTCACACAGCACCCACTGGCCGTCTCCGCCCCTCCCTCAGGCCTGTGGACCGACTCTGCAGGACAGCCATGGTTTACAGCAGCTGTCTGCTTCCAGAGCCACTGGCCCATTCCCAGCATGCACTCTGCCTGAAGAGGAAGCTTGCTGAAGTCACTGGAGACCTCAGCGCAAATCAGCGCAAATGCCTCCCAAATCAAGTTTGCGATCCTGGGAAGTTTAGTGAAAACAACCCCGCTGTCAAAGTTTGGCCCCTCGCAGCTGCAGGGGTTAAGTTATCAACACAGTATAAACCCAAGCCGGTAGAGCCCTGTCCTGCCCCAGGCCCCAGACGCCCTCTGGGATACAAAGGGTTTGAAAATGTCTTAAAACTTTTCCAGTTTGTTTATTTTCCGACATTTAATGATATTGTCCATGCAAGGAACAGACCCCAGCTCTTGCTAACAATTAAAGTTTTCTAATTTCAGAGACAACATGATTTAAAAGGAAGAGTGTGGGGGTCACATAGGAAGGAAAGCCAGCGCCAGTGGCACCGTGGGGAGACCGCGTGAGTGGAGAAGCCGCCGGTGGCACCGTGCAGAAACAGAGTGAAGAAGCTGTTGGCCTGGCGAATGTGCAGAAGGCAGCTGTTCGGGAGGGCCATGCCAACCGGGAGCCAACTTCGGAGAAGACCTCACTGCGCTGCGGTTCCCACCACCAATTCCATGATTACAGCTTGTGTTGATCTGTGCGACTGGGAGGTTCCCTGGGGACCCCCACACATGCTTGTGAACAGTCATCATTGAGAAGAGGTGTTACGTCTTACCATGCACTCCCCACCCCCTCCCGTTCTTGGACGCCAAGCTGCCCATGTCCACGCTAGAGCAGGTCCCAACGCTGGTCTGTCCCTGTGGAGTCTCCCTGACAGCCACAGCTGGCGCTCTGGAACAGTCCCAGAGCCTCAATGTGTCCTGGTATGTCTCTCCAGTCATACTGTTGATCTGTGTGACCAGTATGTCACCTGGATGCCCAACAGGACTGGCCTCTTTGACTCTCACAGTGCCCCCAGTTTCTTCCTCCACTCCTAAAAGATGTGTGTGGCCCGCACTTCTCCAAATCCAGTTGCTATATCTGATTCCCAGTTGTCAGATGGCTGAGGCTCACAGCAGGCTCGCTCCTCTACACCCTCATCCTGGTACGTCTCAATCTTGGCTACCTGACAGAATCACCACAGAGCTTGCCTGAGCCACATCCCAAACCAAAACATCAAGATCTTTGGGCATCTGTAATGTTTCAGCCTCCCCGGGCAATTCCTGTGTGTCCTTCTGCCATAGATGTGGAACAGGAAGGGGTAGAAGGTGTAAGGAGATGTGGATGGCAGAGAGGGACCAATGTAGGATAGACCCTGGGCCACACCCAGGGACACACCAAGAATACCCAGGCTGCCAGTGACTCGCACTACTGTTGCCAGTATCTTTTGGCTGAATCATGTTGGGAGAGTCCACAGAAACTCACCGCTGGTGACTTCCCAGCTCAGACCCGGTGGTACTGAGGTGCCTGGAGGGAGGAGGCTACTCAGTAGCAGAGGTAGAAATCCTGTAATTGCCAGGACTTTGGGGCCGCCTCTGATCTAGCCCTGTGGAAGTTTCCAAAGGACAGGAGGCAGGTGGCCATCTGTTCCACACACAGGTGTGACCAGGAACTGACCTGTGTTAGTTAGGTGCGCAGATGGTTTATTACACACCTCCTCTCTATTCATCTCCGTCCACTCATGTATCCCGGAGCCATGTGAGGGAACTCAGATACTTTTTTTTTAAAGATTTATTTATTATGTATACAATGTCACTGGATCTCATTATAGATGGTTGTGAGCCACCATGTGATTGCTGGGAATTGAACTCAGGACCTCTGGAAGAGCAGTCAGTGCTCTTAACCTCTGGGCCATCTCTTCACCCTCAGATATTTAAATGTAGCCCCACATTTCTTGAGCTTCATTTTTTGGGCTCAGAAATACTGGGTCTAAGTGAAACCCATGGTGGCTTTAGCAAATATGAGGGGATCCCTCTAGCTGCAGCAGCTTTGGGGCCCTGAGACCCAGCCCGACCCGATCCTTCTGTTTCCAGGAGAAGCCGAGGCTGGAGATCTTGGACGTGAAGACACGGAGCAGGTGGTTGGTCCTTACCCACAGTTGCAGATTCCACATTACCAGTGTGACTGACTAGTTGTGGGTGATTGCAGAGCTGGCTAAGACTGGCTTCACCGTCGTTCCCCCTCCACCATCTTGTGTGCTAAGGCCGAGCCCCCATTTCATCAGGGCCCCTAGCTCTCTCAGCTTTGTTTCCCGAGGATGCACATGACAGTGGAGGCGAACTTTACCCGTGTCTCCAGGCTGCTCCTCAGCTGGGGCGGGCTCCTTTGGGATCGCTGATGTTCACCTGTTCGTCTGTTTGTTTTCAGTATTTTCTGTGTCACCCTTCAACCCTCCACCAAAGTTTTCAAAGTGTAACAGGAACCAGACAGCAGCAGACACATCAGGGCCGAAGGCTCTGGACCCAGCTTCTCGGTGCTGTCACTCTCAGCCTCCAGGACAAGGGAAGACCGTTCTTTGCATGGATATTCTGGAGTGGGGTTTTCCATTCATACCCAAGGATGCTTGTTGGGCCATGGTGAGAACCCTCACCTCTAAGATGTATTAAAAGCCACACTGCCTCCAGCAAAATCCTGGGCTTTAGAGTCAAGGCAGACAGGTGACGAGCTTACTTGGGAGCAGAGCTGTGCTCGGAAGGCAGGTGGCCCTCTGACCTGCAGGACAGCGTGGGTGGCTGCCACCTCTTTCAAGAGCTGCCCTTGGATGAGGGCAGCCACCCTTCCCAGGGATAAACAGCTGCAATCCCATCCCGTTGCCTTTAGGGGGGAATCTCTTTGAAAGGCCACCTAAGCTTTAATGCATTCCTTGGGAACAGCTAGTCCCTTCACTGGCAGCAGTTTCTCTGTGAGTAACACCCAGCTAACCTGCCCACAGGTCTCCCTCTCAATCTGTCCTCAGTGATTCTCACCTACAAATCATTGCCTTTCGGGAATGACATGAAGGCATCACTCAAAGGAAACGTTTGACACATTTGAAATCTAGGAAGTGACCGATTCCCTTCTGCTATACTGGCATTCAACCCCTCTCCCCAACACACACACACACACACACACACACACACACACACACACGGGGAGAGAGAGAGAGAGAGAGAGAGAGAGAGAGAGAGAGAGAGAGAGAGAGAGAGATAAACAATGTAGAATTCTATGATCTTTGTAGCTCTGCGGTTATCTGATGCATTATACCATTGCTACGTGACCATGACAGGAGAGCTGTGTGTAGAAGCCTGCATACTTCCTAGGAAGGGGAGTGTTTCCTGGAGCTGGAACCCGGGAGGCTTCAGGAGGGACATCTGCCATAGCTTTAGAAGATGGATAGAGACTGAGCAGGTAGGGAACATGGGAGTGGCTTTTCTGGTCAAGGGATGCTAGAGCAGTAAGCTGTGGAGTTGGGAAAACAGGAGGCATGCCTGGGCCGGTCCTCCAGTCTGGCTGAAGATTACATGAGAAGGTGAGGGGCAGAACCAGGGGTGGGAAGAACGTTCAGGACCTGGCTGGGAAAGGCCCCGAGTGTTTAACTGAGGCTCCTGCGATTCTGCTAGGATGCTGAGAAATAGAGAAGAACTCCTAGGAGGCCAGCCATGGCGAAAGAACTGGGTCAGGGCACCAGGAAGAGGTCAGACCAACAGCAGGCTACCAAGGACCACACCCTTGTTGGGGGATTGGTGGCCAGAAGGGCATAATCCCAGGACAGGAATGCTGACCTCTTTCGCATATGGCTCTTACTACAACCTGTCGCTGTGCAAAAACTCTGAGCTAGTGATCTTATAATGGGTAAGAAGTGAGCTCATTCCCCAGCAATTGTTTGGGGAAGTGAAAGAGGAAACTTACCTCAAAATAAAGATGCCTGACTCACTGTCTCTGAGTGACCTTGTGCTTGAACATTCTCTGAGTCTACTGCCAGACACCTCCTCTATCCACGCCTTAGCTCCCAGGAATGTAGACACCCAAGAGGGACTACGTTCAAAACACCTACAGACCTCAAAGCCAAGGCAGACCAAGACCCACTTCCCTGTTCCTTGCTAGAGGGCCTTCAGCAAATCACTTACATTTTTCTAGGCCTTGATTTTCAAATCTATAAAATGGTAATCATAACTATCACCACCAATTTGTGGGACTTTTATGAGGTCAACTAATCTAATAAACTTGAATGTGCTTGAAGCTCTTTGGAAGTGGGTGCTACAAAAATTCCGGCCGTAATTGCTGCTATTGTTGTGTAATTGGGCATCACTATCGCCCCCCACCTAATGCTGCAGACTTACATCTCTCTGCCGAGGGGTCAAGTGCTACTTGTGGTGTCTGAGCAATTTTCAAATGCTTACTCTTGTTTAGACATGGGTCAGACCCCAGAAGGATCCACAGATACTGCCTACCTGAAAAACGGGCCTTGCATCAAATCCTAGGAAAAGCCAAGGGCCTGGCGAAGAGCACCCTGGAGAGGTGATTCAACCCTGCTCAGCAGGGAAGGTGCCAGGATGCCAGGCAGGGAAAAGCATGTGACTTGGGGTGGGGCTTTTGGGGTGCAGAAGAGCTGTGATCACTCATCCCTTCAATCCTCCAAATACTGGGCTGCACCCACCCGAGCATGCCCCCTCCCGGTCCTGGCCTCCCTCCTGATCCTCCTCCCTAGAAATCTAACACTGTAGCCAAGTGACTCACCAGCCACGGGACTGTGGATGACACCAAGCTGTTCTCATTCTGCTCACCTGGGAAATGGGTCTAATAGTCCAGATCTGCCTGCCATTCAGGGCTGAGGCTGGGGACGGTCCTGTGGACTGAGGAGGCTCAGTCACCATAAGGCGTTGCATCAATATACAGGATTGGTTGAAGACCTGACTGTCTTGAGTGGTAGTAGCTGGGAGACGCTCTACTGTAATCATGAAAGAAGATGTAGGGGAGCCTAGGAAACAGGTCCCCAAAGTCTGAAAGCAGGACAGAAAGTATTTCTGGGAAATAGCTTTGAAATATCTCTTAGCATTAAGAAATATAACTCACCCCCCTCCAAAAAAATTTTAAAAAACAAACAAACCACAAAACGAAAACAAAAACATAAACAAAACTTTCTGGAAGGAGGCGGAGGTTGGCTGCAACAGTGGCACCCAGGACTACTAGTCCGTGAATGGGAAGAGGCCACGCTGGAGCCGAGCTAAAGGAGCGGCTCCCGTCCCAAAGGGGCCGGTACAGAGAAAGAGGAGAGCAGAGGCTGCCACCAACAGGAGCTGCCCTGACCACAGGGCAGCAGGCCGTCAGCAGGAACGGTGCCAGGCCAGGGGAGGTCTTGAAGGCTAACGTGGGTCTGTATGCCCTGCACAACGCACAGTGGGAGAAAAACAAGTAGGAGCTGCCTGGGAGCCTGGGAGCCACTCTTGGGGAACGCTGGGACAGGGTAGAGGGGCAGTAAACCCGAAGGCCCCTGGAATCAAGGTATTTATGGATGTAGAGGGACTTCACTCTGTCCTAGTCACCTCACTTCAAATGTTCCCCAGCCTTAAATGATTCCCGAAGTCATCAGCGTAGTGTGTGTGTGTGTGTGTGTGTATAGAATATGTGTGTATGGTATATACATGTGTGTGGTGCGTATGTGGTATATATGTATGTGGTATGTGTCTGTGGTGTGTGTATATGGTGTGTGTTTGATGTGTGTGTCGTGTATGTGTGATGTGTGGTATAGTATGTGTGTGTCTTATGTGTGTATGGTGTATGTATATGTGGTGTGTGTGGTATGTGTGTGTGATGTGTGTATGGTGTATGTATATGTGGTGTGTGTGGTATGTGTGTGTGATGTGTGTATGGTGTATGTATATGTGGTGTGTGTGGTATGTGTGTGTGATGTGTGTATGGTGTATGTATATGTGGTGTGAGTGTGGTGTGTGGTATGTATGTGTGATGTGTGTATGTGGTTGTGTATGTCTGGTGTATCTGTAGCATGTGTGTGTGATGTATGTGTAGTGTGAGTATGTGTGTTGTGTGTAGTGTGTGTTGTGTGTGTGGTGTTATGTGTGTATGGTGTGTGTATCTATAGTATGTATGTATGATGTGTGTGTGATACGTGTATGTGTGGTATAGCTGTAGTATGTGTGTGGTATATGTGTGTGATATGTGTGTAGTATGTGTATGTGTGGTGTATGTGTGGCGTATGTGTGTATGGTGTGTGTATCTATAGTATGTGTATATGATGTGTGTGTGGTATGTGTATATGTAGGATTGTGTGTGGTATATCTGTAGTATGTGTGTGGTGTGTGTATGTATCATGTGTACGTGTATGTGTGGTGTATGTGATGTATGTGTGCTGGGCTGTGTGTATCTGTAGTATGTGTGTGTGATATGTGTGTGGTGTGTGTATTGTGATGTGTGTATATTTGTGGTATGTGTGTGGTTTATGTGTGGTGTGTGATGTGTGTGTGGTGTATGTATGTGTGTGATGCATGTGTGGTGTGTGTGGTATGTGTGTTTAGTGTGTGGTGTGTGTATGTATGTATGTGGTGTGTGTGGTATGTGTGTTTAGTGTGTGGTGTGTGTATGTATGTATGTGGTGTGTGTGGTATGTGTGTTTAGTGTGTATATGTATGTATGTGGTGTGTGTGCATGTATGTGGTGTGTGGTATGTGTGTAATGTATGTGTGGTGTGTGTATTATGTGTGTGGGATGTGTTCGTGGTGTGTATATGTATGTGGTGTGTGTATGTATGTATATGCTGTGTGTGTGCTATGTGTATGATGTGTGTATAGTGTGTGTATGTATGTATGTGGTGTATGTGATATGTGTGTGGTATGTGTGTGTGTGTGTGTGGTATGTATGTATGTGTGTGGTGGGGTTAAGTCTTTTCCTTCATTGACCCCTCGCATCCTCAGTCAGATCTGATCACACTCCCAGGTAGCAGCCTAGACTGACTCCATCCACCTCTGTGTGTTAGGGCACTTCTGTTACCACACCGTCCCTCCCTGGTGTCTTGGGCTTCTGGGTTCAACCCCAGATTGGTTACCAGCCTCCCATGTTGCCTTGTCCAGGGTGTCTCACATGTCTAGGCTTCTGCCCCCACCTGCTCCTGTGGGTCACGATGGTGCCCTGCCACAGCTTCTTTGAAGAGATAAATGTATTGATGTGTGAAAATCCCATCACTTTGGAGAGCCCTACTCCTTCAAGACTGGGCTGCAAGGCTGCGCTGAAGAGGCCATCCTGGCTGCTCTGGGCTTCCACTGTCTCCCTGCACAGGAGCACTGCCTGTGCTGCGGTGGGGTTCCCCTGACTCCCTGGCCAGAGGTTTATGGAAGTTCCCAGAACGAGAGAGTCATCTCCATCCTCCTTGGGAACCCTCAGTCCTCTCACCTGGGCCCTAGATCACCTTTCCAAAAATGAGTGCCTCTCATCTTCCAGAGCCCCTGCTTAAAACCCAGTGTTCCCAACCCATGCTGCTGTGGCAAAGCACAGGTTCCGGGGTCAGAAAGACCTGGGCTGGCACCTCAGCTTAACATAAGACAGATGAGTGACCCTTGGCAAGGCACTTAGCCTCCCTTAATATCCTAAATGATGCTAAATGAGGTAAATAGCCCTCCCTGCCAGGATAAAGACAGGACAAAATACAACAGGGGCTGTCTGCTCAGGGCAGTGATGGAGTACCTACCGTAGGTGCTCGGTGACTGCTGCTTCTCTCTCCCTCCACCTTGTTCTTTTTTTTTTCCCCCTGGTTTTTTGAAACAGGGTTTCTCTGTAGCTTTGGAGCCTGTCCTGGAACTAGCTCTTGTAGACCAGGCTGGCCTCGAACTCACAGAGATCCGCCTGCCTCTGCCTCCCGCGTGCTGGGATTAAAGGCGTGCACCACCACCGCCCGGCTCTCCACCTTGTTCTAATGGCACCTCCTTTTCTCTGTGCTCCAGCACCTAACATCGGCACCAGCCATAGTTAGTGTCCTTCTGGTTTGTCCGTGGATATTTATTGTCTGTTGGGTCTTCTTTCATCCATTTGCGGTTTGCTGGATTTGCTATCTGTCTTAGCCTGCACTAGGCCCTATGTAGGGCTCTGGCAGAAGTCTTGCCTTGGGTGGCAAATAGAAAATTGAGTGATCAAGTACCAGTGCCGATAATCTTGGGGTCTTGTGATGAGTGGCGCTATGGGGGACTTCATTGCTTTCAATAACTGAGAGAACCATCAGTGTAACTCAGTGAGCCATGGCTAAGCCAAGATCTGTCCCAGGCATCGAACTAGGTCCTGGGCGTTCGGGATGATGGTACCTTCATCTTCAAGCAGAGCAGAGGCCAGTGTGGAAGACAAAACGCAGGTCTAAAGGTTACACCATGAAGACAATATTCCCAGAATCACAGGTCAAAGAAGTGAGAGGGGTAAGGAGGACCTGTACGGAGGAGGCAGCACCCGGGGCTTGAAGGATATGTTGGCTAACCAAAGGCGAGACGAAGCCTATGAAGCTTGTGGGAGGGAGGCCAAGCATGGGGCTCAGGATATCACAAGTCCTGGACAGTTTGATACACAGGCAAAACACTCAGAACTCGCAGCAAATTCTTCTCCTCTTTCTCCCCACATCTCCACTCCCCAGTCAGACCCCTCAGTCGTGGCCCAGAGTCTCCCTCTACCCAAATCTTCAACTCCCTGTGACACAGGGAGGACATAGAGGGGAAACTCGGGTGGAACTTAGGCTGGACCGGAAGAGGAAATCTCTGAGACTCCTAGTGCCCCCAACATGCCCCTACCATGTTGTCAGGATACTGATCCGTGACTCAGGTTATCCCTGTGCTATGGTTATTCAAGCTAGCAGTAACAGCTGGGTAACATCAGGAACCCTGCTTCCTCCCCTGGAGCCACTTCACCCTTGCCTTCGATCAGATCCCTGCTCTGCCAAGTCAGTTCCCACTAATGTGATCAAGGTGATTGGTCAAGGTGCCTTACCAGAGCTTTCCCTCACCACCAGCAGGTCATGAGATGCCCAGCACATCCCACGTGAGAGACAAGCCTGTGAGCACGCATGCGCGCACACACATACACACACACACACACACACACACACACACACACACCCTCCTCCACCGGAGCTCATGGTACCAAGTGCATATGTAGAGAGAGACTCCACTCACTCAGCATCTGCTCTGAGACTCACACAAGGATGTCAAGGGGCCAGTTTACCTCAGCTCCCGTTGGAAGGTTCCGGACCTCCAGTCCAGGGACATCAAAGCCCAGGTCAGAAAGCCCCAGTGTCTTTCACTGAGAGGGCATCAAAGGGTTAAGAGAGAACATTTCCAGGGAGCCTGCCTCTTAATCAACACAGTTAATTCTTTTCCTTTTACAAACATAAATTCTTGGCAGTCAGAAACCAAAAAAGAAAGGGGTAAGAAAAAAAACTTAACCCAGCATTAGTCAAATCTTTGCCTCTTCCTATTTTTTTTTCAAGTTAAGACCCAGGGGAATTCAAAGCAATGAGAGAAATCCCAGCCCAGATGGAATGTTTTTGCTAATATACGTCTGCAAGTTATTTAAGAGAGAGAGAGAGAGTGATTTGTGTGTGTGTGTGTGAGAGAGAGAGAGAGAGAGAGAGAGAGATGGGGGCGAACATGAGCAAGCAAATATAGCTGAGTGGTGTGTGTGCCTGCGTGTGCGTGCACATGTGTGACCAAAAGACCCAGCACAGAAGAGCAATTGCCACCCTCTCTGCCAGAGTCCCAGCTGTCCTCCAGCCCCAGCTCCCCAGTCTAGACTTGAAGCAAGACAAAGCCATTACCCAGGACTGCCTTTGTCCTTCAGCCCAGGTCTTTGTCCCCTGAAGCTCAAGGACAACCTCAGTGGCTAGCCTCTTGTTCCCCTCACCGATCTCTCAACATTTGACTCCTGAAAGGTTCCCTTAAGTGACAGGCCTGGCTGACCTTCATCCATGAACTCAAACCTCAGCAAGAACCTCTGTGGCCCCCACCTGCCCCAGCCCCGTCTGCTCCCTGTGAACCTCTGCGGCCCCCACCTGCCGCAGTTCCTTGTCTGCTCCCTGCCTAGCTGACTTTAATTCTTTTCATCTTTCCCCCTAAGTCCCTCCTCTGGTCCTGTAATCAGCTGTGTGGGTTCCAACTTCTGATTTCCAGGGAGAGATTAAGCAGCTTTCCATCCAGACACTTGGAACCCCGGGCCACCCCAGGGCTAGCTCGACCCCCTCTAGCCCGGGGTGGGGGTGGGGAGTGCAGCTCTCATTCTACTGAGCCCTGGCCCACCCTGAGTCCTGGGCCTCCCATGTGGACCTTCCCATGCTCTTCTCTGCCCCGGCTCCCCAGAGTCCAACCTCCCGATCAATTCCCCTGCACACAGAGGCCTTCCAGGGCCTCCAGCTGTGCCCAGGGTGGGGAGTCCGCAGCTTCCAGGAACCACCAGCTTCAGGGAACAGCAAATAAGGTCAGCTCTCTGCAGCGCCCTCTGGTGGGGCCCACCCCCAGCCTCACCACGTTTCTCCTCAGATTCTTTGCCCCCTCCCTCTTACTCTTGCCCTCACAGGTTTTGGAGAAAGGAGACTGACTACTCATTGCCTCCGCTAACCGGTGAGGGTCTAGGATTTACCAGCCATCTGCTCTCGGGGTCTACTGTGTCTGCATATCTGCTGCGGTCACCTCAGTTCTGGGGCTCACTTTAGCCCAGCTAACAGCACAATCTGAGCCAGGTTTAGGAACTGAGGAGAAGGCCACAAAGGAGGGCTCAGAACCAGCTTCCAAGAAACAGAAGAAAGGACTTTTGGGCAAGGTATCACTTGAGTCTGGCTATGAAGCAAGGCTATAACAGCTTAACACAGAGTTCCAACCTGGAAGAAAGCTGCCTAGAAAGAAGCCACTGAGGCGGGAAGAGGGAAAGAGGGCCTCCCGCGGAAAGTGTCCTGGAATGGCCCACCCAAGTGGGTGTGGCCCTGGCCCTCCACACATGGACATTGGCTTCCCAAAGCCTGAAGATTCCAGAAAGATAATTCAGTCTGTCTTGGACTAAGGAATTCAGGGAGTCCACGAGTTTTCCGACACTGTAAGCAAAATTTTTGCAAGGGAGAGGCTCTGTGGCTGTCCATCCTCTGTACTCACAAGAGGCATTCCAAGAGGCTGGAAACACTGAGCTAAAAGTGATCCTAAAGGGGACCCTTGTGGCTGGCCAGCCTGGAGTAGTAGCCTCTGCCTGAACCAGGAGGCTGAAGTAGGCTCAGGCAATATACAGACCGAGGGGCTGGCCTTCACCTGTGTCTGTGCGCAAGCGGTGACCTGGCTTTTGGAGCTGGCATCTTAAAGCAGGTGCCATCCTGGTGATCACATGGTGAGGTCACTGGGCCAGGGTGCTTATTGCTGTTATCTACTCTGCACTGGGACTCATGTCATTCCCCAGAGAGAGGAGATAGCAAAGGCCATGTAAGTGGAGCCCCTGTCTTCCCGGGCATTGGGGATGTGTGCACAGTGGGCCAGGGCCTGTATCTTTCCCAGTGCACACATGGCTCATTAGTGGCAGAGTAAAAACATGACCCACTTTTCAACAGGCTGAGCGTGTGCCCAGCACCTACATGGGTACCTCAAGTGGGTTCTGGGAACATCACCAATACCAGGAGGTGATTGGAAGCAGAGCAAAGCGACTTTAGCAACCAAGTCATCACCATCCTGGTACTAGAGGACTCCAGAGGGTCTGAGGGTCCTTCGGTGCTGTCATCTGAGGTTTTAAGAAACACCCTTCATGTCATCTCTCTGGAGCTCATTTTGTGGGGCTGTAGTGTGAACATCTCAGAATCTTAGGAGCTTCCCCAGCTCCCTCCCAGCTATTTCCAAGACCACCCACCCAGAACTTGGAGTGAGTTCCTTCCTCCCCCAAGTCAATTTCCCAGAGAATAAGCAGTGTAACAGGAAAGTCCCTCTTTGTCTCTGAACTCGGTGGTTTGCTTGCCTAACTGGTTGTCTCTGTTCCTGTGGGGCAGAAAACGGACAGCCAGACTCACTGAGGTGTGGAAGAGCATCCTGGCTCTGAGGAGAAGCACGTGGAGCTGCTCTCTCCTCTGGACCCCCTGAGGCAGAGACTATCCCGAGGTCCGCTCTCTGAGCCTGAGAGGTCTAGGATGCTTTCCTCTGCCTGGCATGGTCCTGTGTGGTTTGTATACATGTGTGGGGTCCAGTAGATGATACAAATGTAGGTAGGTGGATAGACTAAATGGTGCTTGAGATGGACAGCCATGCTACCGGCTGGCAGCCAAGCCCTACTGTCCTCCCCAGTGGGTAGCAGATTTGGTTTGTCCCTTCCTCCAGTAACTCCGTCCCAACTCCCCAGCATGAAGCTGTCATCGCCACCAACTCCTCCTTACAGCCAGGCTGTTGCTATATCCTCACTCTTCCTCCGCAGCGCACCACTCTGAAATCTGTTCCTTTCTTGGTCTCCACCCCCTCCATCAGCATCCCCCCCTATGTCCCCATCTCTTTCCATGTCCCCCATCTTCTGATCTCTGCCTCTCCCTTTTTGTTTTTCACCTTTTTGGCTCTGCGCTTTGCCCATCACACTGTTCCGCTTGCGTGGAGAGCCGTGCAAGTCTCTCCCACAGGTGCATTTACGTCTCTCTGTCTCCATGCCCTCCACAAGTAACCAAACTGGGAACTTTCTTTAGACGAAGAATGCCTAACCCATTTCCATCCCGGCTGTGTACTCATAGACCTGGCTCTGGGCCCAGGCTGGAGACATCACAGGGTTGTAAAGATCCCCAAGGCCTGCCGCTGTGCTGAGAACCACGGGCCTTGGGAAGAAAAGCAAGGCAGGGGAACCAGTGAAGCAGCCCTGCCTGTTACTAAAACAAGTGCTGGGCCTGCCTCATTTGCATGTTGGGTCTCTTTTACATAAATCTGCATGTCAAGCCGGAGGCCCTGGAGCCAGGTAATGTAAAAGGATGCAGAATAAATTAATCAGCGTGCCCTGCTGCAGGTGTCAGCCAACCCTACTTTCCCACTGACAAAACAACCCTAGCCAGCTAGCAGCCCTTAGGGAGGGGTTGGAGCCGGGCAGGGTGCTAGCTTGCTGCTGGCAGGATGCAGATGTGCTTCAAGCCCTGGTTGGCCCCAAGGGCAGCCTACTTACCAAGCCAGGCTCAGAGCAGTCCTGCACGGATGGATGGGCCGAGAGAAGGCTGGGGACCTGGTCTAGAAAAGGTTAAGGATCCTAATCGCTCTCTGGGGTGCAGGAGGCACCAGGAGCTTTCCAAGGGTGCCCAGGTCTCAGCAAGCTTGCTTCCTGGTGCCACGCACGGCTGCTTGGAAGTGACTGAATATCACTGCTCCATCCAAGGATCTCTGGAAAGACAATCTGCCCATCTTCATCCCAGCTCTCAGTGAACACTCCTCTACCCCGGCTGCTTTGGGGTGCTCTCCAGCCCGTCCTTACCCAGCTTCCCTTCCGGAAAATACAAGGGTGATACAGGTAGTGGGTGTCTCTACTTTAGGAAACTGTGACTCCTTGGCTCCCCTGGGATTGGGAAATGACTCTGGGAGACCCAAGACTACAGAAAGAGCCTTCCACATAAGAAGAAGATGGGCCTGGTCACTAGCACCAGAGCTGAGAGGGGGCCATAGCCTCCCGTCCTCTCCAGACTCTTCCATAGTTTGTTTAGAGGGGCTCCCCATGCGTTTACCTGCAGTCAGCTATGGCCGCTCCATTCTCCTCTGGGCAGGAGGCTGACAAGCATAACTGTGCTGCTGATGGGCTAAAACAGAAACTCTAGAATCCTGGCACATCTCTGCCTGGGTTCTAGGCTAGCTACCACTGCCAGCCATGTGACCCAGAGCAAGACACCCCACCTCTCTGAGACTAGTCTGCTCACCTGCAAAACGTAGTTCTTCCTCATAGCGCTCTCAAGAGAGACACAGCTTGCCAGCATCCCACGGTGAACCTAGTGCAGGTGGATGGCTCTCGCCATTTCAGTGTTCTCCAGACTAGGTTGGCCTGGGTCTGAGGAAGACAGGTGTGTGTGTGTGTGTGTGTGTGTGTGTGTGTGTGTATGTGTGTGTGTGTGAGTGTGTGTGTGTGTGTGTGTGTGTGTGTGTGTGTGTGTGTGTGTGAAGGGCTCTCTCCTACCACCTTCCCTCTTTCCACTGCTTGCTCCCATCCATTCTCCATACAATGATCCAGGGCTCATTTCAAAACACAAATAGTGTCGGGCCACATTCCCTGCTCACACCTTCCTGGCTCCTAAGCACACTGGAGGAATAGTGTCAGGCTACTCTCCTCGCTTACACCTTACTGGCTCCAAAGGAAGCCTTGACAGGGCTTCCCTGGGCTTTCTGGGATCTGGTCCCTGCTGATCGCCACAGTCTTCCATCTTGTCCTCTCATCCCACCCAGCTTGTCCTGCCGCACTGCCCAGAGCTGAGGGCTCCACTCACCTCCAGGTCCTGCACAGGCTGCTTCCTGATCTTAGCTGCTCTTTCCCCTCAGCGGTGCAGAAATGGTTTCCAGGGCATCTGCCTTTTCTTAAAGCCCGAGAGAGGCAGTCTTGAGGGCTTCACATCTCAGGAGATGGAACCCCAGAGAACCTAGGGTGACCCTCCCCAGGCTCCTGAAAAGGAGGCAGCTTCCTCCAGACTCCGCTACCACCACCAACTCACTTTTGCCATGGAAGGTCCCATATTCTTGGCATTAATCACCATTCTGGATGAGTGTAAATGAGCAGAAAGACTTGGGGGTATCAAGGAATGACTTTCAAACCACACAAAGTGGCCCCCTACCATGCGTGTATTTGAGGGCAAGGGCTATCTCATAACCTCTCCCCCTCCCACTCTCCCACCACCAACTTATTGGCTCACTCTCTTTTAAGAGGGCAGTACTTGAGCCTAGATGAATGGGATCAAAGCTGGGGTCCTCTGGAGAGCCGCATATTGAAAGAACAGTCTGGTGAAATTTGGTAAAGGTCACCACTGGCCTGTGGAAAGCACACACACATTGTGGAGCCTGAAGACTTCAGTTCAAGGACCTCCTCCTAGCCAAACAAAGTCACATCGCCTCTTTGAACCCTCTGTCAACAAAACAGCTCTTTCCTTCAGGCAAACACAGGCTTTGGGAGGTGAGGGATATGAAGTAACTCCTAGCCGGGTCAACACGCAAATGTGGAGACTTGGGGCTTTGATTTTGTTGTTTTGAGACCAGGTCTCATGTAACCCAAAATGGCCTTGAACTTGCTGTATAGCTGAGGATTACTCTGAAGTTCTGCTCCTCCTGTATGTACAAGCAAATCTGGCTTTATGCAGTGTTGGGGGTGGAACCCAGAGTTTCAATGGTATTAGGCAAGCATGCTACCAGCTGTTTTTTGTTCTGTTTTGTTGGACACTGGGGTGTAAACCTGAACCCCTCCTGCTTGCTATATCCCCAGCCCTCATTTTGCATTTTGAGACAGGATCTCACTAAGTTGCTCAGGTTGGCCTTGAATTTACTCTGCAGACCAGGCAGACCCTTTGAATCCTCCTGCCTCAGCCTCCTGAGTAGCAAGGATCACAGGGTTGAGCATTCAAACCAAACTACAGGTTCTTAAGGAGGTGGGAGGAGTCCAGGAGTTCTTAATAAGGTGGGCGGAGCCCAGAGGATTGTAACGCCCACCTCTGCCCTTGCTCCCATTCTGGGCTCAATCTGCTGTGGTCTGAAATGTGGCAGGCTTACAAGTATTTGTTCCTTATGGCCCGACTTTCCTTAGTTCTATCAAGCTGGCCGATAAGATAACCTGCCTTGCTGGCTGGCACTGGCACCTGGTCTTCTTTGTGGCGGGTCACCTTGTGCGCCGCATTCTTTAATACCCAGAAGTCAATACATAGGTTCTCAGTTACCGGTGGGAGGGGCACGGCTGAGGGGCCTCTGAAATCAGTTCTTTTTGTTCTGACTGTGATGTCTAGAAGTGACCCAAGATTCCAGGTTAGCCCTATTCATGCCAGGTGGTGACTAGCCCTGCGCTCGCCCTGCCGAGCGCTGAACCAAAAGGTTTTGAAAAGACTCGAAGTGACAGTCTCCTTTAATTATGCACAAAATCTCCAGATCTATTTCAGCCTTTGAAAAGTGAAACCCGGGAAGGCAGGTTCCCCGGCAGAGGGGAGAGGTCCGTGCCATGAAGTTCCCACCTCCGTTTCTCCTGTGTAATTTAATGAGTTGAGAAGGCTTATCAGTCAGGCTGCCCCGGCTCCAGACTTGCTGCACCCTCCAGTCAGCAAAGGTCACATTAGAAAGGCTGGCTAGTCAGCCAGCCACCGGCAAGGTGAGCCGGGTCCAGGCGAGAAGTGAGGATCCTGTTGCCTTGCTCAGTCGCCCCTCTTCCCTTGTTCAGATCAGACTGACACAGAGTCCCTTACACCCCCTGAACTGTCCCTGCCCTGGGAGGTGGGGGTGGGGTTCAGTACCTCCCACCCCTGATGTCCTCAGACACTCAGACTGCTGCTGCTGCTGCTTTTCCCCTCCCCCCATTCTGAGACCGAGTCTCCCATGTCCCAGGATGGACTTGACTGTACCATGTAACAGCTGAGAATGACATTGAACTAACTTCTGACTCTCCCGTACCTTACAGAAGAAAGCCCGCCGCCTGGGCTAGCTGGCTCCCCAGTGACCCCTAAAGCCTCTCCCCAGCCAGGACCAACCCCAAAAGCATGTTCAGGGAATCTGAGTCACAAACATCACTGTGAGGATGCTCCTTGGCTGAGGTGTTTGCCTCTCTCAGTATGTGCCATGTCTCGTGTCTGGAAGACGGTACTTGGTAGACAGACACAGTGGGCCATAATAAAATAGATTTCCTCAGTAGTAACAGGATTTCAGAACAAAAAGAAATTGCAAGGGTCAAGTAACCCAAATCCCTTTCAGATTAAAAGAAGAAAAAATGGTTTTCAAGACAGAGTCGTATTATGCAGCTCAGGCTGACCTCAGAGGCATGCCTTTTCTGTCTTGCCTTACCTTCCTGAAGGCTGAAGTTACAGGCACAACTACCTTACCAACCCTAACATTTTAATTTTGGGGTGGTGGTGAAGAACAGGGGCTCGTGTAACACAGGTTGGCATCGAGCTCACTATATAGCCAAAAGTGACCCTGATTTTTTTTTCAGTCTTCCTTCCTCTGTCTTCCCAGTGCTAGGAATATATATATATGCACCGCCATGCATGGTTTATCTAACCTAGAGCACCTGCATACTAAGCAAGCATTCTACCAATCCCTACCTTTTTCCAAAATTTTAACAGCCACATTCCGTCCACTATTTTGTAGGTGGCTAGACCTGCGAGGGAATTCAGGTTGAGCCTTAATATCAGTTGAAACAGCTAACACCCCCGGCCCTGCCCCGCCACCATTAAGGATATACACAGAATATGTAGGGGACAGAACCCTTCATCTTTGGGAGGGGTGGCCCATGGTGAGGGTGATGGGGAAACAGTGTTCTGGGACATAGCCGAGCCCCAGAGCCCCAGATTCCCCTGCCATCATCCCTCTCAACATCTGAGCCAGGTCCTGCTCCTGTCCAAGGACAACTTTACATTGTATCCGTTAGGAGTAGGGGCCCCTGAGTCCGGACTGAGTTCAAACACCCTGTCGGAGAGTCAACCACTCTGTTCTTTTCCGCCTTCCTTGTACCTCAGCCTCATCAGCTGTAGAAGAGACAACGGCAGGCTGATGACAGGTGGTGTGAGGAACCTGTCTGGCAGTTATCACCCTAGGCCATCAGTTCTCAACCTTCCTAACGTTGTGACTCTTTAATACAGTTCATACTGTGGTGACCCACCCACACACATAAAATTATTTCATTGCTACTTTATAACTAATTTTGCTACTGTTCTGAATTGCAATGTGTCCGATGTGCAGGATATCTGATATGTGACCTCTGCAGGGGTCTCCACCCTTTGAGAACAGCTGCCCTAGACTCTAGGGACTAGACCACAAAGTCAAGGGTTGCAATTCACTTCCTGCGGGATCCTGAGGATCTCAGACAGCGTTCTGTTTGTACTTATTATTACCTGGCCTCAGTAATTATTCTTTATGTGTCCTGGAGTTCTTGCTCTGCCTTGATCACCTTTCCTGACTTTTTTTGGTCATGGGCAATTTTACCTAATTCCCTGACTGCATCAGCCTGTGCTCCCTGCACCCTGCACACTCAGCCATCTGGGGCTGCTGGGCTTCTGCCTCTCCCACCTGCAGGGGGAGTGGAAGCACCACCCAGTCTACTCATCCCTGGCTCCACTGCCCATCCCCCTCCCAGGGCTGTTGATAGTGCTAGACCCTTTTCTATATTTTGAAATCCTGGCCATCCTCTCCTGACTTACTGGGCTCTGCCTAATAAGTCAGAAGTGGCAATAAAAAAAATCTACATTTCTTTTCTCTAAGAAGGTTGTCCAGTTATTTTTGTTTTGTCTGATTCAGAACTGTCTGATGTAATTCCCTTCTGCTCTGACAAATGGGACCCTCAGTAAAGAAGGAAACAGAGCCAAGGCAAGACAGGAAGGGGCCAGAGGCTTTCTGGAGAATTATGAGGTTCCACACAAGTGAAGGCAGCTGAAGAGTTAGCTCTCTTCTGTGTTGGGGCCTTGCATTTCAGGAAGACAGAACACCTTCTGAGTGATTCTGGCAGGGCTGGCCCAAGGGCTTCTTTCCATCTGCCTCTGCTTCCTGAGGCAGCATAGAGAAGGCAATAGCGCCTCCTTCCACCAGAGGGTCCAGTATAGAGGAGGCAATGGCGCCTCCTCCCACATGAGGCCCAGCATAGAGAAGGCAATGGCCGCCTCCTTCCAGCTGGGGTTCATCACAGAAACAGGCCCTGCAGCATTTCAGATATCCACTCACCTTGGATTTTCTCAGCAATTGAGAATTTGCACTCACTCCTATTTTGTGAAAATTAGGATTTGGGAAAATATAAGATAAATAATTCAACTCTGCAAATTATTGTGCAGACTGGGTGTAGTGGTTGGTAATCTTCTGTAATCTCAGCATTCAGGAGGCCAAGGCAGGAGGATTGCACAAGTTTGAGATCAGCTTGGCCTATTGAAGCATTTACCTATATTGTTCTATTATTAATAAAAACTCAGGAGTCAGATATTTGTTGTAATAAGGCCACTTGGTCATTCTGGCCACTCAGCCCCAAAATAATCACACAGAAACTATGTTATTTAAATCGCTGTTTGACCCATTAGCTCTAGCTTCTTTTTTGCTAACTCCTCCATTTTAATTTAACCCATTTCTAGTAATCTGTGTATTGCCATGTGGCTGTGGTTTATCAGGTAAAGTTCCATCTTGCTCCGGTTCCATCTGACTCCACCCTTCTTTCTCCCAGCATTCAGTTTAGGTTTTTCCCCACCTACCTCTATTCTACCCTATCAGGCCAAGCCAGTTTTCTTTATTCATTAATGGTAATCACAGGATACAGAGGGGAATCCCACATCATCAGATACTGAGGTAAAACCCTGATAGACCCAAAGAGTGGCGACAGAGAGATCAGCTGACCCTCTCTCCACACTTCCCAGATCAAAAGGACTGCAAATCTCTCTAAATTCCTCCCTATATCTTTCTGTGCTCCCCACCCCCAAATCTGGATTCTCCAAAATCTCTATGGCTAATTCTGGTCAATTCTGGTCAGTCAATTGCTGACTCCACCTCCAGATTCAAAGTAATCTTTTTTTGTTTTGTTTTGTTTTGTTTTGTTTTGAAGACAGGGTTTCTCTGTAGCTTTGTAGTCTGTCCTGGAACTCACTTGGTAGACCAGGCTGGCCTTGAACTCTCAGAGATCCGCCTGTCTCTGCCTCCCGAGTGCTGGGATTAAAGGCATGCACCACCACTGCCCGGCTCTCAAGGTAATCTTTATGAGCAGCTTTTGAGTGTCAGTGCAAACAAATATCCCACAACATTCTGTGTAGCAAGATTTATGTCCGCCAGAACAGCACAACAAGATCCTGTCTCAAAAAGGTAGAATAAAAATAGTTAACATGATCCCACAGGTCCAGGCCTGAATGGATCAAATGGGGCCGAATAATAAATTGCTGAAGAAAAGGAAATACTAGCTTGGTGCAGCTCACACCAGTAAGCCTACACTTGGGAGGTGGAGACCAGGTCATTCTCTGCTACATAGTGGGTTGAAGCCTGGATTACATGAGACCCTGTATCAAACAAACAAATGCACAGACAGAATAGAAACTAATAATTAAAATAAGAGCTAGCCTGTGCCATTTATCTAAGGCTTGCCTCAGGTTAGACTTCTGTGACCTTCATGGAAACTATAAAGTAGAATTCTCAGTCAGTCGCAAAGGTCTGCTTGCTTTCACATCTGTGGTGGTTTGAATGAGAATGGCCACTCACAGGCTCATGTATTTGAATGCTTAGTCACCAGGGAATGACAGTTTGAAAGGATTAGAAGGATTAGTAGGTGTGGCCTTATTGGAGGAAGTATATCACTGGGGCTGGGCTTTGAGGTTTCAAAGCCCAAGTGAGTGTTTCTGTCTTTCTTTCTCTGTCTCTCTTTGTCTATGAACCAGGATATAACCCTCAGCTGCTGCTCCAGTGCCATTAAATGTTTCCAGCCCCAATGAAATGTTTTCCTTTATAAGAGTTGCCTTGGGCCGGGTGGTGGCGGCACACGCCTTTAATCCCAGCACTCGGGAGGCAGAGGCAGGCGGATCTCTGTGAGTTCGAGACTAGCCTGGTCTACAAGAGCTAGTTCCAGGACAGGCTCCAGAGAAACCTTGTCTCAAAAAACCAAAAAAAAAAAAAAAAAAAAAGAGTTGCCTTGGTCATGGTGTCTCTTCACAGCTCTAGAACAGTCTTTGTAATGACAATCAAACAGGGTCCAGTGAACTAAGTAAGCAGGACTGTTAGGTCTGTACAGTGCTTTTAAATTGTATTATTTGGAAGGGAGTGGGTGCATGTGTCATGACATGCATGTGGAGGCCAGAGGTTAACTTCGGGAGGCAGGCTCGCTCCTTTATGTCTATGTGTATTGTGAGGAGGGAACGCTAGTTGTAGGCTTGTGGGCCATGTACCTTTATCTGCTGATGTCATCTTTTTATTTTTAATTTTTATTTATTTTGTTTTTTGAGACAGGGTTTCTCTGTGTAGCTTTGGGGCCTGTCTTGGAACTCACTCTGTAGACTAGACTGGCCTTGAACTCAGAGATCCACCTGCCTCTGCCTCCCAGTGCTGGGATTAAAGGCGTGCACCACCACCCCTGACCATCTTTTTTTTTTTCAGCATTTATTATGCATACAGTGTTCTGTTTGCATGTATGCCTGTATGCCAGAAGAGAGCACCAGATCTCATTACAGATGGTTGTGAGCCACCATGTGGTTGCTGGGAATTGAACTCAGGACCTCTGGAAGAGCAGCCAGTGCTCTTAACCTCTGAGCCATCTCTCCAGTCCCTGCTGACATCATCTTACTGGGTCCAGGTACGTGTTTTAAGGTTGGTATTCTGTTTGTACAAGTGCAGGTCTTCCCACCAGCTCTCTGAAGTCCAGCCGGTGGCAAGAGTGTCTCTGACCATGACCATGGTTGTGGCAATAATGTCTCTATCATGGCCTTTTTGTGGCAAGTGTCTCTGGCCACGACCACTGGCCTTTTGTGGCTAGTGTCTCTATCATAGCCATAGGCCTTTTGTGGGAAGAGAGGTCTTATGTTCAGTCTGGAAGACAAAGAGGCAGATCTTGGTGGTGACAGGCATGAGGTACTCTCTGAGATGCACGGCTTCAAGACTAGGGTGTGAAGTTAGGGAGTCCCAGAGCTGGGGCCATCTCCACAGGCAAAGCCCAATACAGCTCGAGGGAGCTGGTGTTTGACAGCCAGGGCCCATCGCTCCATGGCGCCAGGGCTTCATATATATATATACAGGCTACGATATTATCCCAGGCCCTCTACCTCCTCTTTACCTAATGCGGTGTCTGCTTTCAGCCTGTTTCACAACTATCTTAGAAATCTAAGAATGACACCCCCACACACACTCTGGGCACCAAAATCACCTCAGTTCCTGTAGCTGAATCCCACTCAGGGCTTGGGGTACCCCGGCCGGCATCAGAACTTGTTGCCTGGGGACTGGTACAGAGAGAAGAATGGCTGCGAGCTGGCGCACGGAGAGAAGAGGAGAGTGTGGACCGATCCTAGGACTCTGTGTGCTGCGGCGGTGACAGCGTGACTGAGACACCGAACTGGAACTAACTGATTTACTGGCCCTGTGAGATAAAGGAAGACCACCAGCTGTGAGCCTCAGCGACCCGGCCCCTGCTTGGTTCTTTTGACTTTCAGATGCCTGTGACCTCTGAGGAGCCAGAGCAGGGAAGGTGGCGCGAGAAGAAAAAGCATTTTCAAGTCCCCAGGCGCGCGTGCGCGCGGCCCGAAGTAGCCCTGGCGTGGCTCTCCTCCACAGCCTTGGCTCCCAGGGACCTTTTTCTTGCTTCTGGGAGGCTCAAGGCTCCGTGATCAGCCGGCCGTGCTCCTGCCTGGGAGTCCTAATACCTCATCACAATGGGCATTGCTGCTTTCTCATGACGTTCTCTGTTCCATTCTGGGTCATTGTCACTGGGGCGGCACAGGTAACAATGGGCTCTGGCGACCCCGAACACTATCAATATTTGCCTTCCTGCCTCGTCATGGGCCGCAGGTACTGACGCACAGGTGACGCTGTGTGGGTCTTCACCTGGCTACCCAGCCACTTGCATCCCGGAAAGCCTAGCCCTCACCTGCTCTTATCAATCCCAACAGAAAAGTTCCCTTGGGAGTCCATTTACCCATCTTTCTGTGCAAACCCGACCGCAGAAAATCTGCCAAGTTTTAAAAATCAACTTCTGATAACCTACAAGGGCACACAGATGGCACAGTCATCCAACTTCAGGTGCTAGGGGCTGGAGTGTAGCTCCAGGCATGAGACCCCAGGTACCATCCCTAGCATGGTAAAATAAAGTAAATGAAGATTTTGGATGATAAAAACTTTTTGTAGAACTGGGCGGTAGTGGCACACGCACCTTTAATTCGGCACTTGGGAAGCAGAGGAAGGCGGATCTCTGTGAGTTTGAGGCTAGCCTGAGTTTTAGGACAGCCAGTGCTACATAGAGAAATCCTGTCCCGAAAAAACAAATAACACTTGTAGAAACCCTTAGGTAGGGTCACAGAGCAAGGTTTCAAACCATCCATAGGATAGAACAAGGAACTGAAATTAGCAAGATGAAATTGACTACCAGCAAATAGGAACTCCTGCTGCCAGACTCAAACCCTAACAATATAGTGGTGGTTTCAGTGTTTGGACAATGGAGCTCAGAGGCTGCAAGATCAGTGTGTGCAGGAGTGTACTACACACTCAGCAGTCACAGGGGAGTGAGGCTCGGTGTGTGCAAGAGCGTGACACACGCTCAGCAACCATGGGGGAGTGAGTCTTGGTGTTCCAGGAGCGTGACACACACTCAGCAATCACAGGGGAGTGAGGCTTGGTGTGTGACACACACTCAGCAATCACGGGGGAGTGAGGCTCAGTGTATACAGGAGCGTGACACACATTCAGCAATCACAGGGGCGTGAGGCTCAGTGTGTGCAGGTGTGTGACACACACTTAGCAATCACAGGGGAGTGAGGCTAGTGATGTGATGTCCCCATGGAGGAGGTGAAACAGTGTTCTTAGCATTGCTGGATCCAACATGGAGGCATCCACATGACTCAGCTGTGCACAAGAGTGTGGAAGCAGGAACATGCAGGAATCTGGAATTCTGATAGGTGCAGACCATAAAAGAACTAAGGAGGTTTAAATTTTTTGTTTGTTTGTTTTTAATTTATTTATTATGTATACAACATTCCTTCCATGTGTGCCTGCAGGCCAGAAGAGAGCACCAGATCTCATTATAGATGGCTGTGAGCCACCATGTGGTTGCTGGGAATTGAACTCAGGACCTCTGAAAGAGCAGCCAGTGCTCTTAACCACTGAGCCATCTCTCCAGCCCCCTTTTTTTGGTTTTTTGAGATAGGGTTTCTCTGTGGCTTTGGAGCCTGTCCTGGAACTAGCTCTGTAGACCAGGCTGGTCTCCAACTCACAGAGATCCACCTGCCTCTGCCTCCCGAGTGCTGGGATCAAAGGCGTGCGCCACCACTGCCCAGCTAAAAGAAAATATTTAAAGGGAACACGAATACTCTTTTTAGGGCTGGAAGGGCTGCCCCGTGCAGGAGATAAAGAAGTCTGGCTCTGGAGGACAAAGCAGGCCCATGGGAGTAAAGAAAAGGCTCTGGTGGCTCAAGTAGTGAGCTCCGGGTCACTGGAGTCCTTCAAGCAATCGCCAGTGGGGGAGGGGCAGAGAGAGCACCTGCATTCGGCAGAGAATCAGCCACCGATTCAGGGGCGTCTATCACAGCTGGTTCTTCCCTACATGTGAGCGTCCAACACTCTTTGGAAAAGCAATAAGGCCACTGGATTTGGCAGTATTTCTCAGCTGTTTTTAGACCAAGTTTTAGTATTTCCAATAAAGGGCTGGGGAGATGCCCCAGTAGGTAACATGCAAGCCTGCAGACCTGAGTATTATTCCTAGTTTTATTACTGTTAATAATGATTTTTGTTTCTGAGACAGGGCTTCTCTGTGTAGTCCTGGCTATCCTGAACTCATTCTATAGACCAGGACCAGGCTGGCCTTGAACTCACAGAGATCCACCTGCCTCTGCCTCCTGAGTTCTGGGATTAAAGGCGTGTACCACCATCGCCCGGCATAAAAAAAAAAATTTTAATTAAAAAAAAAGTTAGGCACAATAGTGAGGTGGGGAGGGAGATAGTGGATCCCTGGGTCTCGAGGGCCAGTCGATCTAATCGTATCAGTAAGTTCTGGTTTCCAAGAGAGGTCCTATCTCAAAAAGTTAAGGTGGATTAAGAAAAACATTGGATGGCAACCTTTGGCCCCCACACTTGAATATAAATATGTGCACCCATGTGTGCACACACTCAAACATTGTTACATACAAAAATAAGACAAAATTTCAGATAAAGGACACAGCTCCAAATCCTGGCTTTGTTAGCTTTTTAGCTGTGTGACCTTGAACAAGTCACTTAACCTCTCTGGTCTCCACTTTGCTAGCCTACGTGGTCGGGATAATTATAGAGATGTTCGAGGATTAAATAAATTAGCCTTTGGGAAGCAGTCGGAACACTGTGGGAACATCACGTTGTAAATGTGCTTGTTACATCCAATAGGCATATATAATGGCTGAAGACAGATGGTTCAAGGTCTTTGCTCTTAACCCACTCGGTGGCGGCAGCTCTAGCTGTAAAGTCAAGAGCCCAGAGGCAGCAAACAAACAAACAGATGAACTACAGAAATCACAGGGACAGACTCTGCTGGCTCCAGACACAGACTGACCCTCTCTGCTGTCAGGGTGGCCAACTCCCCCTCCTTCCTCCGGAGCTCGGAGCAGCCTGAGTGCATGAGAGGGCAGCCTATGTTTGTTCCAGGGAGACACGGGGTCTGTGTCTCTCCTTGGTTGTAACTGTCGTCCTGGCTTCTCCACATATTAGCCCAAATTAGTAAAAGGACTCGTAAAAGCATTTACTAGGCTCAGGCGCAGAGCCGCTTTCCCTGACTGCAGGGCTTGGCAGCAACAGCGGCTGGCGCTAAGTGCTGAAGGGGGTGCCCACTGCACCCTGAACCCAGCTAGGTCCTGGCCACCCATCACCTCACTCGGAGAACCATCGCTGGGGAGGCTCTGCCCTGGTACACTGGGATGGGTCAGACAGGACACATTGACTACAGGCTGCGCAAGAGGAAAAGCCCTAGTCAGACTTGAAGTTGCAAAGAGAATCATCCAGTTGGGCTTAATATCTGAGGCAGGATCTCCTTAGGTATGAGGCTGGTCTCAAACGCCTGATTTTTTTCTGTCTTCCAGCTTGTCATCTTGCAGGATGTCTAGCCCAGTTTGCAAAGAGGAGAAAGGGGGCATGGAGGATTGGAGCTGGCTCACTGAGAGGACATAGGGCATGTCGACCAGAACTGACCAGAAGCCTGTGTTCCCCCAACCCAGTCTCACAGGATTTGGGTATAAAAAGAATGGGTGAGGCCGTCCCCATGGGCGGGGAAGAGCGTGATCATTGCCATCACGTCTCCAAATTATTATTGTTGTTATTATAATAACTAGTGGGTTGAGTTGAGTGGGTGGTGGATGCCAGATAATTACCAAGACCCCCAAATTAAAGTGTGGAGTCTTGACTTTTCCACGGCTACTCAAGGATGAAAATGAAAGCTGGCCTCGGGGAGCTGGGGAGGAGCCCTAATGGGTAGGCCAGAGAGCTAGGCTGGAACGGCTATGGCCCAAGGATTAAAAAGCTAGAGACCTTAGGATCCTGGGCTACAGAGCATCTGCCCTGCCCAAAGGCCCCAGACTGCAGAAGGCCTGCCCTAGGAGCACACCACCCGGGTGTCCTGTCCTGCGGTTGTACTTCCTCATTGCCTGAACCTTAGATTCCTTGGCTATGAAGTGCGGACAGTAGTCACCCCGCCTCGAGGGGCTGTGACCAGCAAAGTAAGGGTTGGAGGAGGGCTCTGAGAAGTCAAGAAAGGTGGGTCTTTGTCCCCCTCAACCGGGCTCAGGACCACCGACTCCCTTGACAGCTGGGTACGTTAGGAGGCAAGGCCAAGCTCGCTATTGAGTTCAGTGGAAATGGAAATGCTAGACTTAGCTTCCCTTTCCTTAAGATAGAAGAACAAAATCTCTGCCTCTGGCCCCTCCCTGGCCCTGAGGACTTTGAGATGGATGGAGATGCAGTCCTGGGAGGCAGGGTGGGAGCTAATGACAGTGGGCTCTGTTATTATTGTCATTACTGCTCTGTCCAGCAGGCAGCAGGAGGTGATTCACCGTCTGCATTCTGAGGCCTGTCGGGACCTGCCGGCCGGCCGGGATCCCTCCATTTAAAGGCCTAGTTATTCCCAGGTCTCTGGCGGCCAGGGGGCCTCCACTAATGGGTGGAAGTAGGTGTCAGATTTGGGGAACCACGGTGTTCAGTTTTGAGTCAGAAGCAGCAGCAATAGCAGGGCTCAGGCAAGAGGTGGCAGGAGCAGGTTACTGGGCGCTGTGACCCCAGTGCCTAGGGAGATGGTGAATCCTTCCAAAGAATCAGGGAGGGAGCAAGAACCTGGACCTGGTGGGCCCCTCTCTGTGGGGACCCCACGCGAGCGCCAGTCCTGCCCTGGCCTCCTGGCCTGAGGAGCCTCTAGAGCAGTGGTTCTCAACCTTCCTAATGCGACCCTTTAATACAGTTCCTCATGTTGCAGTGACCCCCAAAATTATTCCATTGCTACTTCCTAACCGTAATTTTGCTACTGTTATGAATAGGGATGGAAATATCTGATATGGAGGATACCTGATATGCAACCCCCGAAGGGGTCAAGACCCACAGGTCGAGAATCGCTTCTCTAGAAGCTGGGGAGGATGGTTCTTACACTGCCCCGCTCAGCTCCTAAAACCCTCTCTGCAGCAGGAGGTAGCTCCAAGCCCCCTCAGACACAGCAGAGGACCGGGGTCCTCCCAGCTGGGGCTTGGGGAGGAAAGGGGATTGCGGGGTAAGCAGGGTGGGAGTTCACAAAACAGAAGCTCTGTCCCCTGAGGGTCCGGGTGAGGGTAAAGTGAGGATCAGTGCTGGGTTCTGACCAGACACACCTCTTCCTCCCAGGTCTCTGCTGTGGTCCCTCAGAGAAGGAGACTTGAGTTTGCTTTTAATTGGAGCCCGGAGGCATCAAATGGAACTCGCATCTGTACACAAAAAAATGAAGGTGGCGAGAGACCCCAGGGCAGAGCGCAAGCCCTGATGCAGACTCCAGGGTCTTCCTTGGTACCTGTGTCCATTTGATTCACTGAGAAATAACAATGGTGTCTGTAACTATTTGCTGATAAAGTCGGGGAGACAGAGGAGGCTCTGGCCTCTTCTTCCAGGCTGAGGAGCTTTTCCAACACATGCTTTCACGTTCGTGGCTGTTTAGGCAGCACTTGCTTTATCCATTGATCTGGTACTTTTTGTTGTTGTTTTGAGACAGGGTTTCTCTGAGTAGCTTTGCCTGTCCTAGAACTCTGTAGCCCAGACTGGCCTCGAACTCATAGAGATCCCCCTGCCTCTGTGTCCTGAGTGCTAGGATTAAAGACGTGTGCCACCACCTCCTGGCTTGATCTGGTGCTTTATGCTGAGACTTTCATTAGGTTCTGGGAATCCAGAGACAGAATATGGCAGGAACCTTGACGGTACCCTAGATCAATGGTTTACTGGCGTGATAGACCAGTGATCAGGGATATAGAAGAAGAAAGATGGGTTTTGAAGGGTAAATAGGAGTTTGCTAGAGAAGGCTGGAAATGAACGAGACAAAGCAAATGCAGAGAAAATGCACATGGAAGAGTTGGTAGAGAGCTCTTTGTATTCAGGAAAAATAAATAGTTGGACAGTTCGGAAAGTCAGTCCCACAGTTAAACATACTTGCTACACTTCCAGAGGGCCGGGGGTTCCCAGCACCCATGTTCTGTCTCCAGTTCCAGGAACTCCAAAATCCTCTTCTGGACCCTGTGGGCACCAGAACACATGTGGCGCATGCACACATACAGACACATACATGCACATTAATAAAGTAAGTTGAAAACAGAACAACACCAATAGCTTTAGATAGTGTGAAAGAATGAAGGGGGCCATGGGAGACAATGTTGCAGGGCGGGCACCAGTCAAGCAGGGATCTGAGGTTCTCACTCCTAGCTTCTGTACTGTATCATTTGCATCTAATTTGCATCTCTCCTCCCCCACTCCTCATTGCCCACCCCTCCCTACCTGAGAATGTGCTGGTCCTCTTGAGGCTAAAGTTAGGCTTCCAGAGAGGCTGACTAACTGCCAGCTGTGGTCACTAATGCAAGCTCTGCCTGCACTGGGTCCTCTCGATGCTCTTGCCCCTCCCCCACCCCCCCACTGTGTGGCTGTCATGGAGTCTTCTCACTCTGGCTTACAGCAGAGCTAGGCTCTGAGACTGGGCCACAGGACTACAGCAATCCCTTCCCTCCCTCCCCTCTCCTGGTCCGACCCAGCTCCTGGCCTACCAGCTCCCTCAGCTGGCACTCCAGAGTGTCTTTAATAATCTCCCTCTTAGGGTGGCAAGCCTTCCTGCTTTCTGGCTGGTGGCTTTGCAGTCCCTGCTCTGGGAGCCTGGAGTATGGAGGCATGCTTCCTTTTGCCTAACTAGGAAGAGAGGACGACTCTCTCAAGAGGACAGAGTTGCCTTTGGGGAGTGACAGGCTTGAACTGGAACTGGGTGGGGGGGTTGGGGGTGGGGAGGGAGACGTTTGACTGACCAAGTCTCCTATCTGCAATACTCTCACCCGCAAAATGCGGACATCAGGCCTCTCTGTGCAGGTGTTAAAGGGGATCACACGTGCCAATCAAGGCAGGGCAAGATTAGTGAGAGACACAAGCCAGAACACATTTCACTGTTTGTTCTGAGATGGGGCGACTAAGCTTCCAGCTAGAAAAACAGAAGCAAAACAAAGCAGCGTCTCCACACTGTGTGGTAATGACTCAGGAGGGAGGTGGGAGGGGAAGGTGCCCCCCACCCCCATGGACCAGGAGAGCCTCTACTAGTGGGAGGAGACAATCACTTCCTATACCAGAAGGAAGGAAAGACTGTAATGCGGGCTTCCCCCTCCCCCCAGAGCCTCAGACAGGTGACTCTTGCTGACCTGGGCCAGGCCGACCAGGTTGCAGTCTCGCTGCCCAGCCCGCAGGGTGGCTGTGGAGCTGGTTGGTGGAGTTGGCTCAGGGAAGAGGATTTTGTATCTGGCTTCTGGAATGACTAATGAATGAGCTGTCGCCACTGCAGGAGAATTATGCCACTTAAGCAAAACCGGGAGCTGGGCGGCTCTGAGATAGCGAATAGGAAACGCCTGTCAGGCTGATGCTTCAAAGCCAAATATACTCTCTGCGTAACTCTCTCTCTGTTTGCTAAGTTTACTTTATGCAAAATATAACTCCGCTGAAAATATGTAGATGGCAATGAGCTAGCTCCCTCCCCCAGAGAAGCCGGAAGGTGGGGAGAAGAGCAGTCCTCAGACAGCCTGTGAGCCTCAGGGAGGAGCAGCGAGGCTCTTATCCAGAACCAAAAAGACAGGGCCTCGTCAATGTGGGACAAGTACTGGGGAGAGTTAGGGAGCTGGGTTCAAGTCCCGCTGCTGCCCATTTTCTGGGTGAGGCCTTGGATCATGGCCTAGAAATGGGGAACTAGACTAAGCCACATCTAGCACCCCACAACACACAGGACACAACAGAGGCAGGGGTGTCTCTGGGGTGCTAAGAGATCTCAGCATAAGGATAAGATCATCTTGAAAAAACCAACATGGATCTCTTAGTCCAGGATGCAAAGGGTGTTCTGGGACACAAAGCAAGGAATCAATGCGGGTCCCTAGCTAAGAGTCCGGACACGGCCACCCTGAGCATACCCTTTCCCATTCAGGTTTATCCTTGGGGAAAGAGCTGGGATAAGGTGACTGAGGCTTCCAAGAACTGGAGGGTGGAGCAGGGCTAGGCCATTCTGGGAGGGTGTGTAAAGGGACAGCTCCCCGGGTGGCTGCACTTGCAGGGGACTGGAATAGGAACACCCCTGGGCGGTCACAGTGTTAGAAGTGCCAACAGACAAAGCACTGAGTACACTGAACCTTTCTGAGCCTTGGCCCTAGTCTAAAACAGGGACAGTGGTTGCCAATCTTAGCAGAACAGAGGTGACATGCAGCCTGCCTCGGTGGTACCTGGCACATTTTATCCCCCTGTTAAAGGGAGCAGCTATATCTTTATTTCCAGGGCTTACGGAAGAGTTCTTGACAGGACAGACACCCCATGAGCCGAATCTAAGTACAGCCCTTGAAGCATGTCATTCGCTCTTTAGGCTAGTGGCAGCCCCCCCCCATTTTACCCTGTGTGTCCCCCATGGTGTAAAAAGATCATAAGGAAGGGTTAGAGAGATAGCTCAGTCTGAGGACTTAATATACAAACATAAGGACCTGACTTCAGAGCCCCAGAACCCATGATTTAAAAAGAGTGTACTGGGAAACTCTACCTCCTATGCAACAGGAGACTTCAAAGAGCTCAGGGACTCTGGAGAGCGAGGGGGGGGGGTCTGCTGTAGAACAAAGAATTAAAAGCCTGGCGGAGGTGGCACAGGAATGCCTTTAATCCCAGCCAGGGAGCAGAGGCAGGCGGATCTCTATTCATGGCCAGCCTGGTCTACAGAGCAAGTTCCTTGGGGCAAAATCGGAAAGACTCTGCCCCAGATTGGGACAGCTGGGAAGGTGGACCCAGTCGCAGGGATGAGGCTTCTATTGGCTGCTGCTACAGCCCCCCTACAACCCAATCTTAGGGAGGCATTTTTCTCAATTGAGTCTCCCTTCTCTCCAATGACTTTAGCTTGTGTCAAGTTAACATACAACTAGCCAGGGCAGCTGCCACATGCACTGTCTATATGAGACCCAGTAGACAGCATGAGGAAGCAAATAGTCATGGCCTCTGCATCTTCAATACAGGCTAGTAGGGCAGCAAAGAAAGAGAGCTGTGGAAGACCATCCATGGCCAGGTGCCGGCTGGAAGGAAGCAGGGAAGTTGTCAGGCAGAGGCCTTGCAAGGGGAATGAAGGCAGGGTTCTGGCTGCCAGAATGAGCTGTGTCCTGGAATGAAACAGCGCTGCTGACTGATCCAGCAGGAAAACTTTTAGGGTCTCTAGTTCCCTCCTCTGCAAGATGAAATTAATGGTGTGTGCCATGCAGGGTTGTTGGTGACTATTAGGTGATACATGGGAGTTTGTCCTCTCAACAAATGTCCTACACATGGTAGCTATCATTAATATGAACATTCATTGCAGAGAGTTGGAAGGAATGACAGGATATGGGAAAGATCGGAGTTGACATGTGGATACCATTAGCAAGGCCGAGTATCTTCTGTAGGAGCTGAACTGGGGGGGGGTAGCTGCTGCTAGAGCGGGAGCCCCATGTCACCCGAGCAGGGACGCAGCTCAGTTGAGGGGTATCTAGGTTAAATGTTTTCACCTGATTTTCTCCAGTATCTTCCCAGACAGATGTTGTGTGGGCTCCTAGAATCCCACAATCAGAGCCAGAGACAGGCTTGCCCTGGCCCTTGGCAGGCATGCAGAGCCCCCCTCCAGTGGGAACACACACACACACACACACACACACACACACACACACACACACTCACTCACACACACACACACACACACACACACACACACTCCCAGTTCTCTTAATAGAAAAGAACCGAAAGTTTCAAGAAGCCTTGGAGGACGTAGGAAATGCAGTGTGCCGTGGCCAGTTCGAGAATCATCCCCCAAATCTGTGCCTACTACATCTTAATGAGGCAAACTCTAAAGCCACTTTCTCTGTAATCTGACAGCAAAGAGGATATGATGTTAAGAAGTCCCCACTCCCTCCTGTGGGTTGCCATGACTACCCAACTTCTTCAAACAAGTAGGAACTACCTCAGCATCTCCTCGTGATACAAAATGAAATTATTGCAGACCTACAGGCAGAGAACTCCAAGGAAGGGAACCTGTTCCTACAGCAGATTGCTCTGAGTGGCGACTGATGAAATCTGAGCCTGGATGGATGGGCCCCTGCTCTGCGGAGCAGCCTGTGGAGCCCTAGCTGGCTCTCTCCCCTCAGCTGGACTTCATTTGCCTGTGAAATGATGAGCAGCAAAAGGAAACACCAGGAGAGGATGAGGGGCCTAGGTCCTGGTGCAGTAGTGCCCCAAAGGGAAGCAGAGGCAGCTAGCTGCTCACCGGGAGACCCAGGAGGCACACTGCAGCCTCCTTTTGTGATTGTGGTAGGAACTGGTGTTTCCAGAGCAGGGACTCTGGTCACAGAGCAAGCCTGGAGGAAGCCTGTCATATAGGAGCACGTCCACCTGCAGTGCCCAGGCCCTTGCCATGGGGCACGAGGAAGGAGGGAGAGGGGCATATTACTTTCTTTTTCAAGAGCTCTACTTCCTGGGGAGAAGAGGCCACCGTCCTTAGCTAGTGGGAGACACTCATTTGTTGAAGCAAAGGACTGAAAGTCCAGGGGCTATCCCAAAGCAGCCAGCGCTGCAGCCCCTCATCTAAATGTGTCTGCCGTCTGCTCTGAGCAGAGAGCTTCTCTCTGATATATTCTATTGAAATTCTGTCCAAGAGGAAATGGCGATTTCCCTCTTTCCAAGCTGTGTTCCCAAGGAGCCCCGTAAGAAGCCTGTAGGAGAGCAGAGAGGACTCCAAAAGAAAGGCCCTGGGGCACCTGGCAAGTCTTGGGAGATGGTGTCTTATTTAGATTTCTATTGATGTGATAGAACACCATGATCAAAAGCAATTTGGGGAGAAAAGGGTTTATTTCGCTTACAGTTCCATATTACAGTCTATCACTGAAGGAAGTTAGGGTAGGAACTCTAGCAGGAACTGGAGGTGGGAACTGAAGCAGAGGCCATGGAGGAGCACTGCTTGCTGTCGTAGCTTGCTCAGCCTGCTTTCTTATGGTACCCAGAACTAACAGCCCGGAAGTGAGCCAGGCCCTCCTACACAGCTCATAGATCAAGAAAGTTTATCACAGGCCAATCTGGTGGAAGCATTCTCTCTCTCTCTTTCTCTCTCTTAAATAACTTACTTATTTTTATTTTATGCGCATTTGTGCATTGGCATTTTGCCTACATGTATATCTGTGTGAGGGTATCAGATCTTGGAGTTACAGACAATTGTGAGCTGCCATATAGGTGCTGGGAATTGGACCAGGGTCCTCTGGAAGTGCGCAAAGTCAGTGCTTTTAACTGCTGAGTCATCTTTCCAGCTTGGCATTTTCTCAGTTGAGGTTTTCTCTTCCAAAAGGACTCTGGTTTGTGTCAAGCTGGCATAGCACAATAGCATATATGAAAGTGGGAACCAGAACCAGAAACCAGTGTGGCAGGAAGGTTCTAGAGTACCAGCTTCACTCTTACCTAGATGTGGAAGCTCAAGCAAGTGACCACACCATTGAGACTCAGTTTTCTCCTTCAAAAAACGCTGGTAACAATAAGACCAGCTCAGGGAGTTGTAAAAATGAATGAGACAAAATCTTCTCAAAGAGGTCGCCCAGAGAAGTGTGCCCCAACCATGCCAGACCAGCGAGCCTTTATACAGAACCGTTCATAAGAGCATCTTCACTATTCAGAATGAATAACATATGCTTTCAAATCAGTATAGCATCACAGCTGGAAGACAGGAAGCTAAAAGGAAAATAACAGACTGAAAAATACACATATACACACTGTAGTCAATGAGTGAGCACGAGTCCAGCAAAACAGTCATCGGTGCAGCCAGGTCAGAAGGCCGTTCCTTCCTACAATCAAGATATTTGGATGAAAGAAGCAAAGCAAGGTTAAATGTCTGAGTCTTTGTATTTGATGTTCTGAAACAAGATGAAATAAGCACTGTACATTTGTAAAGATAGCT
Source organism: Ondatra zibethicus (assembly GCA_004026605.1). NCBI lineage: Eukaryota > Metazoa > Chordata > Mammalia > Rodentia > Cricetidae > Ondatra > Ondatra zibethicus. Next base: position 110,438 of record PVIU01003307.1, read on the forward strand.
ATCTTACCACTCGTCTGTGGACATGGAGGAATAGAGGTGTGTGGTTTGGGTAACTCACAATTGTCTGTAACTCCAAGATCTGATACCCTCACACAGATATACATGTAGGCAAAGATTCTGAACATTTTGCTGTTGGTAGTGTTGTTTTCTGAAGTGGTGAACAAACCCTGGTAAAGACAAAATGCAATGCTCTCTAGATTTGTAACAAAAATTATGTACTCAAAAACTATGAAAAGTATATTGTGTTTACATACAAAACAGAATTAGGTTCGAGGCACAGCCAATAGAAAGAGGTTTCCCACCTACTGAAACTGTGCGGTACTGAGCTATCACATGAAGTATAAGACAAGACTGGTCCCATTAACTTGGTTTATTTTGGTTTTTTGGAGACAGGGTCTTACTATGCAGCCTTGGGTGGCCAAGAATTCCCAAGGTAGACCAGTCTGCCCTCAAACTCAAAGAGAGCCTCCTGCTTCTGTCTTCCAAGAACGCTGGAATTAAAAGTATGTGCCACTACATCCAGCTCAAGACTGCCCCATTTATGTCCCCTCTCTCCTCCCTCCTCCCAAGTGGCACCTCAGCCAGCCACAAACATAAATATGCCGCACGCTCCCAAACTGCCTCTAGGGGGCAGTACTGCCTCCTCTATAATCAGCAAAGCGGAGCGCTCAAGATGTTTTCCATGGGTAGGCTACTAAGACAGGTGAGAGCCACACAGCCTCAGGAACACAGCACAGCCAGAATTAGGAACTCCATCAGCACATCACTCCGAGTTCTGGCTCTGGGTTGTATCCTGCTACATTTTTATTGGTTTGCCACCACGGGCAACGGCCATATCCTCATGTGAGGTGTCTGGAAGAGGAGAAGGGAGAAGCTAGCAACAAAACAGTGTGTCCGAGAGCACCCTGGGCTGCAAAGCTGAGATGGAACCCCAGTCCTCCATACACACAAAAAGCATTGCCTGAGCAATGGACGGATCCTCTAGTACTCGCCTGGACAGTTCCTGACCTCTTTAGCAGGAGAATCAACAGCACTCTTTACAAGTCCGTCCCCGTTTGTTCACCTTGGTTCAACTATAAATCCCCACCACCACCTATGTCTCAACGGTGGAACTTCTGGCATCCACTGAATATATCTGAAGAAAAGCACTGTCTTCTGAGGTGATAAAGTGTGTCTCTGACAGGACCAGTCAAGGCACTGGGTTGAGAGGTCAGCCGGTATGCACCCCAATAATCAACTAAATCTTCCTTAAGTCTCAGATCTTATTTCCCACCAAAAGGAGCAATCATTTCTAGTCACCCCGGAAAAGGGCACATACTTGACAGGAAAGGAATTCCAATGCCAGCACCGCAGGGAGCTCCAGCCTCTGCCACTTGATTTCTTTACTACAGTGGGTGGATCTGAACTTCCAAGGGCCAGTTCCTGCTGCCAGGCCCTGGCTGCTGCTGTCCTGGCCACTGGCAGAGCAGTTCTGGAAGTGGAGACTAAGCCATGACTTCTCCAGGAGATCTGATAAGACTGGATTTCTCTTTCGGTTTGCTACTCTTTTGTTTTCCCCAGCAGCTGTAAAGAAAGAGTGGACCAGCCTGCTTAGCTGTGTGTTTTGTGGGATAGGATGGGATATTTTGTGGGGTGAGAAATCCCGCCATGCCTCTAGCGCCCATTCTCCCTTCTCTGCTTTGCTTGGTGGAGGCAGACTTAGTCTCTAGGAAAAATTAAGTGACTTTGCCCTAGATAGCAAACTAGGGAGGCTGTAGTCTTAGATGAAGGAAAGACACAGGGAAGGAGTCTGAGGCTCATGGATTGAACCCCCTTGACGGAAATATAAAAGCCAATCTTATAGAAGATTTGAGGTTCACACATAGTCCCAGAGAGTACATTTTGTATATCCATTTTGTCCAGAGACAAAGTGGTTCACCAACAGCTGATGTGGGCAAGCCTGTGTTTGGAAGCAAGTGGCTCCAACCATGTATCAGGTGAAGCTGGCCACAAAGCAGGCTTGACATGTGTCACCTCCATGTGTCTGTGGGGTTGGGAAGGGGCCAAGAGAAAGAGCAAGTACAGGGCTGGAGAGATGGCTCAGAGGTTAAGAGCACTGACTGCTCTTCCAGAGGTCCCGAGTTCAATTCCCAGCATCCACATGGTGGCTCACAGCCATCTGTAATGAGCTCTGGTGCCCTCTTCTGGCCAGCAAGCATACAGACAGACAGAACACTGTATACATAATAAATAAATAAATCTTAAAAAAAAAAAGAGCAAGTACAGAAACAAAGCGGGGGGCTAGAGAGATGGCTCAGCAGTTAAGAGCATTGCCTGCTCTTCCAAAGGTCCTGAGTTCAATTCCCAGCAACCACATGGTGGCTCACAACCATCTGCAATGAGGTCTGGTGCCCCTCTTCTGGCCTTCAGGGATACACACAGACAGAATATTGTATACATAATAAATAAATAAATAAATATTTTTTTTTTAAAAAAGAAACAAAGCAAGAACTCTGAAGACATCTTCTCTGGGTCGCTTCTCATCATGGCTCATTCTCAGAGGAGTCAACACCAAAGTGGTTTCAGCAAAACCCTGGAGGCAGGAAGAATTGCTTCATGGAAGTGCCTAGGACTGTAGCTTTTGAAGAGGAATTGGTGCTTCCTAATGTACACAGGAACGTACCTTTCAGAGGTACATGGAGTTGCTTCTTTCAGCAAAGACAGAAACAGCCACGACATCCCTGACACCTCCACCAGCTAGCCTTCTGCACAGTGACCTCCCAACTTGGGGCATACTTCAGAAGCGATCCAGAGGGGCAGATCTCTCTATAGTGAATCAAGCTCACCAAACCAGTGTGTTCACGGGTGGCTTTAAGTCCTGCCAAGTATTTAAACATCCACACTTGGTCCCACTGCCAGGGATTTTGGTTCAATTGGTCTGGGCCAGGCCAGGGCATAGGTGTAATTTAAAGTCCCCCAGGAGATTTTGATATGTGCCAGGGCCGAGGGTCACTTGATTACAATAGGAGAGGGCCTCAGCTTCGCATTCAGATCTCAGCTACCTTTCATTTAAACAGACTTCGAATAATCCAGTGGTCTCGCTTTCCAGTTGGTATGAGATTAGAAGGCATATTTTTGAGAGGGAGAGAGAGATTGCTGATGGTATAAGCGAAACGCAGCAGGACACAACACATCAGGTCTGATTACAAGGTAAAGATAGAAAGCCCAGAAAAAGCGAACAGATCATCTAGACCACCCCCACACACACACATGCACACAACACTCCATTATATCCTATTTACAGTAAGGCCGGAGGAAATCACTCAAGGGGAGTCATGAGAGCGAGGGCTATAGTGTCTCAAGTGAGTGACACACATTGTCCGTGATGTGTAAGGCATGTGTAGACAGGTGCTACCAGGACAACGTCACTTGATTCTTACCACAGACCTCTGACACACACATTAGCCCATTTTACAGATGCTTCAGCTTGGAGGGCCCAAATCTGATATTTAAATGTCAAATATGGGTCTATGTGATCTGAAAACCTGTTAGTTTAGCCCAGCAATCACATGTGTCTGAATGTGCCGTATCTGTTTTGTGCAATCACCGACGTTCTTCATGACCTAGTGCCTGGCACTGCATTATCCTCCATGTCCATCTGCTCAAGATGTTCGCTTTAAGAACAGCCACAGTGCACAGTGCACATGAGCACACACACATACGAATACGTGCTTTTTTAACCGTGATGAAAGAACTGGGCATCCATTTGGGAAATAAATAAATAATACAAGTTATTTCCCAGCCCACACCATTCATCAAAATGGATACCAGATGGCTAAAGGCGGAAATGAAACCATCAAGGTGCTAGAGGAAAATATAAGTGAATATTTTATAATCTTGGGATGGGGAAGGACTTTCTAAACATGTCAACAAAAGTAGAAACCATAGAGGAAAAGATTGATAGATTTGACTACATAAAAAATTAAAAACTTATGTACATCAAAAACTAGCATAAATTGAAAAAATACTCAACCTCACTAGCATTCAAAGAAAGGCAAATTAAAACAGCAATGAGGGACTCTTTTTTGCTTTGCTGATCAGATTGGCAATGATTAAAAAGAATGATAATGCTGGGGAGGGAAATGGGCGCTCTCACACGCGGGTGGAAACAGGGGAATCACTACATTCTTTCTGAAAGATATTTTGACTCTAAGTATGAAAACAGCCCAGGAAGGCCCACACCTTTGATCTAGTAATTCTACATATAAAAATGTATCCCATGGACAGATTTGATGTACTACATGCATGCATGCTCAAAACAGTCACTGGGGCTTCTCTCTCTCTCTCTCTCTCTCTCTCACTCTCTCTCTCTCGAATACTGAAAAACTGGAAGTTGAATGTTTAATAAGACTGAACTAGTCAAATAAATTGTGATATATCACTCAACAGGACACAGCAACCAAACATGATGCTGGAGAGAATGACAGAGCAATGGCATAGAAGAGAGAGCCCCAAAGAACCCAAATACAGGTGTGATTCCCCTGTTTCATACATATCAAACCTAAGAGGCAAAGGCAGATTTTTAAACAAATGGAGCTTGGCTAAATGGGAAAAAACCTGGACCAATATTTCAAAGGAGTACAAAAGGCTAATTTTCAACTAAATCAAAGATACAAATGCAGCCTGGGGTGGTGGCACATGCCTTTAATTCTAGCACTCAGGAGGCAGAGGCAGGTAGATTGCTAGGAGTTTGAGGCCAGCCTGGTCTACAGAGTGAATTCCACATGAAAAAAGTTAAAATATCATATTTGTGTGTTTCTTATATTGATTGACCAATAGCAAACTTCAGAAAGATAAACTAGAAAATATGAATAGTGCTCATCTCTAGCTGGTAAGATTTATAGTTACTTCATTTTAATTATTTATTTATATTTTCTACTTTTTCTGAGATGACTGCACTGTTTTTTCAAGACAGGGATTCTCTGTGTAATGCTGGCTGTCCTGTAACTTACTCTGTAGACCAGGTTGGCTTAAACACAGAGATCTGCCTGCCTCTGCCTCCCACGTGCTGGCATTAAGGAATGTGCCACCACTGCAACCTGACCTACATTTGTTTCCATAACTACAGAGTAAAGAAAAACTTTCCTTAAATAAGCCTCAAGGTTATTATTTTTCACAATTACCTTCTAAATCAAAATTTATGACTGTGGTTCAGGACATGTAAAGATATACAAAGCAATGTATAGAAGATGGCTATTTTCAAAAATATAAATATATATACTGGTGTGGGACAATTGTATTCTGTCAATTATGTTTTATCAGAATAAATGCTGATTGGCCAAGCAGGAAGTATAGGTGGGACAACCAGACAGGAAGTAAAGGTGGGGCAATGAGAACAGGAGAATTCTGGGAAGAAGGAAGCCCATTCCTCCCAGTCCTGCCCAGACCACTGAAGAAGCAGGATGTGACCTGCCCTGCTGAAAAAGGTACTGAGCCATGTAGCTAACATAGATAAGAATAATGGGTTAATATAAGCTACAAGAGCTAATAAGAAGCCAGAGCTAATGGGCCAATCAGTTTATAACTTATGTAGACTTTCTGTGTAATTTCTTTGGGGGTTACTGGCAGTGGGGACTGGGCAAGACAGAAAGCCCCACAAGAAGGTCCTCATGTTACAATATACTAAGAAGATAGATTTCAGGGCGTATGCTACCAAGTATTCATTCTCTGTACGTGTGCCCCCATCTGTCTTTCTTCCTTCCTGCCTTTCTTTTACAGTCAGAAGTATCTCTATTCTCAATAATAAACAATATGGCCTTAAAATTTTTTTTTGAAGCTTTGCAGTGGTGGCAAATGTCTTTAATCCCAGGCTACACAGAGAAACCCTGTCTGGAAAAGACAAACAAACAAAAAAATTTAAACAGATCCCTCAAGAAACATTCTAAATAATTTGCCCATCCTTAGTCTTTCTTTAGTTCCCTTGAGTAGCCCTGAATGCCAGGGTGTCAACTGCCATGCTAAACAATGTGGGATGTCCTTCTGTATATGTGTTGCTTTTATTGATTGATGAATAAAGCTCCTTTAGCCAATGGCTTAGCAGAGTAAAGCCAGGTGGGAAATCTGAACAGAGATAGAGAGAAAGATTAGGCAGAGTCAGGGAGATGCCATGTAGCTGCTGAAGAAGAGAGATGCTAGAATCTTATGAGTAGGCCACAGCCTCGTAGTGATACACTGATTAATAGAAATGGGTTAATGTAAGATGTAAGAGTTACTTAATAAGAATCCTGGGCTCACAGGCCAAGCAATGTTGTAATTAATAGAGTTTCTGTGTGATTATTCGGGTTTGGACAGCTGGGAAACTGGCTAGCAGTCTCTGTTTACAGCTGAACACAACAAAAGTACCTGTACTTGAAAAGCCTGATGCTGAGGCAAGGCAGGCTTCCTAAGAATGGGTCATTTAGCCATTTGCCTTACAGCAGGTAGGTGACAGATCATTGGACCAAGAAGTGTTTCAAGGAAAGCATGATAGTAAGTGACCAAAGGCAGCAAAGGTTGTCTATAAGAACCCATTTCTTGCTGGGCCGTGGTGGCACACACCTTTAATCCCAGCACTCAAGAGGCAGAGGCAGGTGGATCTCTGTGAGTTCAGGTCAACCTAGTCTACAAGAGCTATTTCCAGGACAGGCTTCAAAGCCACAGGGAAACCCTGCCTCAACCCTCCCCCCAAATATTTCTTGCCTGGGCATTCCCCTGGCAACTTCTGCTAGAGCCTGTTTGATCATCCTACTCTTATACCAAACTTGTTAAAAGAAAGCTTGGCGGGGGGTGGGGGGGAAATGTGTAGCCAGTGTGGTGACTCAGAGGGTAAAGGAGATTGCCACCAAGTCTGGTGAACTGATTCTTGGACCCATATGGTAGAAGGAGGGAATCAACTGTGAAATACTGTCCTCTGGCTTCTGTCATGAGATTTTGCCTTCATGAATCCCCTTCCCACACAAATAAATAAACAAAAACATGAGGGAAAGGCAGCTCCAGGAAAGGCCCCCTGAAAAAAGTCCAGGACCAGGCTGAGCCCTGAAGTCCATTCAATCCTCAGGCTCTGCATTGTTACTAAGAATTTTTAGCTACAGTCTTCAAACTGGCCTCTTGCCCTCCATCCGTGCCCTGTCCAGCTCATTCTCCAAGCCCCAGCACCCTCCTGGAAATACAGCTAATTATTTTATTCCTGGGATCAAAACATATTGTCCAAAACAGTATTTCTCTAACTCTACCACTGAAGTCCACCAAACAGCAGACAAAAGAAAGAAATGTCTTCTGTTCTCACAGAAGCCCAACGCCCCTGCCAGCAGGCCCTTGCTCTTTTGGAAACCCTGCTTTCTCTTAGAGAGCCATGCAAATCTCTAAGAGATTCACAGTGTGTTGCACAGTATATCTGAATTTCTTTTATATGAAGTTGCTTAATTATTCACCTCAAGGAAAATTGATGCTTTTGAAGGAAAACTATGTTTATGCAAAGGCTTCAAGTATCCTCTTGGGAGACAGAGATAACTGGGGCAAAACTCAAGATCTGACAAGCAAGGCTTTTTATGGTTTGACCCTCACAATGCTTCCTGGGTTTTTCCTATCACTCATCACTGGGCCACCTGGACTCCTGCCCATTCCTGATATGCCATCTTCCTCCCAGTCCTGCGGAGACACTATCTACTTGGTAACAACCAACCCACTATCCCAAAGGCCTCGAGGGAGACCAAAGGACCAGCTTCCATGCTATGCCTGAGCTTTGGAAGCAGAAGCCTGATGTTCAAATCTTGACTCCATTCTTCACACCAGACACGGTTACCTAACTTCTCCATCACACCTCTAAACTCCTCGAAGGGTTGTTACAGGAATGGCATAAGATTCAGGTCGCTCAGTGCATAACCCAGGCTCCTTTGCTCTTCTCCCAGCTCCTATTGCACTATGCACACCCTGAATGCCTTACACTCCCAGCTCCTACTGCACTGTGCACACCATGAATGCCTTACACTCCCAGCTCCTACTGCACTGTGCACACCATGAATGCCTTACACTTCCAGCTCCTATTGCACTATGCACACCATGAATGCCTTACACTCCCAGCTCCTATTGCACTATGCACACTATGAATGCCTTACACTCCCAGCTCCTACTGCACTATGTACACCATGAATGCCTTACACGTGTTCACTTGGCCACTTCTCCCTTAACTGCCAATTTCCTTCCGTAGATCAGTGTCTCTTCAGGTCTCAGAAGTTTTTTGTATTTACCTACAATCTCATGATTTGGATATTATGAATAAACTTATGTCTCTACTTTTTGTTTTTTATTTTGTTTGTTGTTTTGGGACAGAGTTTCTCTATTATGTAGCTCTAACTATCCCAGAACTTGCTATGTAGACCAGGCTGGCCTGGAACTCTCAGAAACCTACCTGCCTCTGCCTTCTGAATGCTGAGATTAAAAGTGAGCACCACCATGCCTGGTCATGAAATATACTTTAAATAGTAGCGTCCTTTATTAATTAATTGGGGGGCTGTAGAGATGGTCTACTGGTTAAGAGTGCTTCCTGCTCTTCCAGGTCCTAGCACCCACTCTGGGCTACTCATCACTGCTAGGACCTCTAGCTCCAGGTGATCTGAAGTCCCCCTCTCCCACAAACATACAAATAAATAAAGCAAAAATTAAACTTTTAAAAATGAATCGATTGGTTCAGTGTGTGATGTATGCATGTGTGCGCACGTATACACTGGCCTTTGCATGTACATGTGGAGGCCAGAGGTCAGCTTTAGGTGTCTTCCTCTACCACCCTCTACCTCCCAGCTTCAACCATAGTTGCCAGCCAACAAGCCACCTGGGACCTGCCAATGTCTGCTGCCCCTTGCTTTTACATGGATATTGGGGATCTGAACTCAGATTCATGCATTTACCAACTGAGCTCTCTTTGAGTACTGAGAGTGTTCTCAGCCATTCCTTTTTGACAGTGGGCTCTGGAGAAGCTGGCTGGGAGCCACCCACCAAGACCATAAACACCTCCAGAGTGCAGCTCCGCCTCCCTACTTCCCACAGCTCCTTACTCAGCCTGTGCTGAGAACACACCTAGTAACTGCTTGTGGCATAAACAAAAGCTTCACATACATGATGTGAGTGAGGAGGGGTGGCAGGGGGAAAGCTCTCTCCAAATGAGCCCTTGTGCAGAAAGGGTCATTGTTGCGGGAGGCAGAGCTGGAGGCAAGCCCTTCTCTCCCCCACAAGGACCAGCGCCCCCAGTTACACCAGCTGGCCTCCAACTTCTGTGTGAGCCGATTAAAAAGCACCCTCTCTCTAGTGTCTGGAAACTCCTGTGAGGAAAGTTTGCTGCCCAAAGTTGGCTTTTGACTAGAGTCTTAACAAGAGGCTTGGGCAGGCTGTGCGGAGAGACAATGTCACTTTAGGGAAGCAGCTGGAAGCGGCAGTTAGAAGAATTATTTTAATGAATACATTTCCTTTCAATTGTATGGGAATATCAAGATCCCATTAGAATGGGGAAGCAATTAGAACTAATAAAGATGAATGCGCAGCGCTCGCTGCATGCGGAATAACAAGCAGCCAACAAAGGGACTCCCAGAGCAGGCTCTAATCCAAGGGAGCCCACAGCCAGCAGAGGGGAGAGGCCCCACTCAGCACTCAAAGCCACCATGCCCTGCACATTCTGATCACGGCCTGGCCCACAAATGGCTTGAGTTGTGCCTCCGAGGTGGGGGGTGGCCCCCACCCCCTCCTGGGTCAGCCTCTTCGGGGTTGAGATGGACTGTTGGCAGCCCCTTGGCAACAGCCATTCAAACCGGGGCTCTGGCTCCTCGCCAGCTTCTATCCTGTCCCTTGAACTAGGTCTCATTGTGTCCAGGTGGCAAAGGCCTTCTCGCCAGCTCTCCTTAGAAGTTTGGAGAGGGACTGGGACAGTGAGGAGGGAAAAAAGGGTGAACGAGAAGGGGCCTTCTGCCCCTGCAGCTCTTCCCTCCCCTCCTCCACTGCCCACAGTCTGTACCTCCTCTGAGTTTGGGGTTATGTTACAGTCGGGCGCTGAGTCACAGGCAGCCAAACACAGAAGTACTGTTGCTTACACAATTGCTCTTCAAACAGCAACAAACAATTTTCATTACCCAAGTCAGATCAAATCATTCGCCTGGCCATCCTGCCTCAATCCCAGGCCCACAACCAGGCCTGAAGCCTCATGCTTTGCCCATTCTACTCTGACAGCACTGGGCCTCTTTCTGCCTTGGGCTCTGGGGACAAAGCTCTTTCTCGCTTTTATTTGAGCTGGGGCTGCTGCATGGCTGTCAAGACTATCAGGGGAGCAGGGGAGACACAGGCACCTCTGCAGTGGGGCCCACTCAGTTGCAGGGCCGGCACGTTCCTTAGCACCCATATGAAGTAAAGGCTGAGGACTCCCGTGCCCGAGTTTAGGAGGCATCCAACAAAAAAAAGCCTGGCTCACCCCCAAAGTGCTCACTGGCCCCGATGCAGTGCCTGTACTTGACATTTCATTGTTTAATCTTTCTTGGCCAGACATTTTTTTTTTTTGAAACAGGAATGTATAAACTCATTCCGAAATGTCTGTATGAGAGGTCAGTTACACATTCATTATTGGGATTTTTCTATCACTTCTCTAAAAAGAAAAAAGTATCTTCACATTCTTATTTGAACCTCAAAATAACCCTGTGGGATGGACAAAACAAGAGTCACCGAGCCCAGTGATGAGGACACACTGGTCCCGGGTGCAGTGTTCTGTGCAAGGGTCACAGGATGATGGCTAAGAACCTGGTCAGTATACTCTGCTGCCTCTCCCACACCTCCACAAAGTGCCAGGCATCCCCGGAGCCCTAACCCTGCAATTCTTTGCTTCCACTGTAAGTCCTTACCCCTAGTCATGCTATGCTGTGCTAAGAACCAAGGGCCATGAAGGGTCCTCAAGATTCTGATCTACAGTCACCAAAGTGCTTGCTTTGCCACACCCCCTGCCAAAGAGAAAGTTCCTTCCTCCCTTTCCACAGCTCAGATAAGGATTGTTTGAAAAGTTTCCAGGACACAGTAGATACAGTAAGAACTGTGGAAAATTTGCTGCTTCTGTCCCTCGGTACAATATTGTAGTGTCTAGGGACTGGCAAGGATAAAACCAAGTCTATGCCCCCATCTTGCCCCCTTTACCTCCCACATCTTAAGGCCTATCCATTTAACTTACGAGAGTCTTTGTTTTTATGATTCAGGAGTGTAATCTGTAAACTGTGAAATGCATAGGCAGTCAATACAAGTTGGAACCAATGTATTCCCATACTGAAATTACAGAGACGTTTCATCTACCCAGGAAGTTCCTGCCACCCCTCTCTAGTCGGACCCACCCCCAGTCCCCACTGTCCTAATGACACTACATAGATTAGTTTACCGTGCCTCGCATACACAGAATCCTACCATAGCTATCTCCTTGAATGCGTGGAACCCGAGCATCGGTATCTTTTGTAGCTTTCATTTAGTGTAATGTCATCGGGTTTACCCATGTAGTGTCAGCAGTTTGTTCTTGTTCAAAAAGTAAGTATTGAAAAACGAAGTCATAAAATTTTCTGGTGGATGGAGCTGGAAAAAATTATACTGAGTGAGGTCACCAAGGCCCAGGAAGACAGACGCTGCACATTCTCTCTCAGGCTGGTCCCGGCTTCACCTCATCTGTTTTGTGTGTTTAACTCGGAGCACAAGTGGAAGCCAGGAAACGAGAAAGGGACATTTGCTTCAAGGGAGAGACATTATAAATAAAACAAAAGCAGAGATGTGGAAGACTGGGGCATGGAAAGGCTTAGGCAGGGAGGGGACCAGAGAAAGGGGAGGGGTAACCCAAAGGAAACGGGTATGAAAAAGCCATGTGGAACCCTACTGTCTCACAACCAGCTAAGAATTATAATTGGAGGGGACAGTAGAACACATGTGATATGAAAGAAGATGGTAGGGGACACTGGAGGTTAAGGTTTGAACTGTTTGAACTGGGACAGGGCTGCGTGGGGAGAGAGAGGAGTTAACCACAATTAAGGATTGGAAGACCTTTGTGGGACCCCACTAGTAAGGAAGCTAATTTCAAAATACATTTTTTTAAAAGGTGTTTGAATATAAGTACTCTGCATGAATGGACAACATTGCTCCCAGAATCCATGGGTTATTTTTAAAAAATTGCAGTGCAAGAGGTATGGGATAGCTCCCTAGGAGTTATTAGTCTGGGAGGCCCCAGAGGTCTCAAAAAAAACAAAAACAAAACCAAAGTCAAGCTATTGCCTTGCTCTTGGTTGTCCATCATAGCTACATGGTAAGATCCTCTTGCTGAAGACACAACACACTGAGCTGCAGGACATAAAATCAATCTCAAATGTCCTCCTTGCTGACCAGCTTACCCAGTGCTGGGAGGTGCTATGCAGCCTGCTGGGGGGAAAAGACATCAATGGTTTTACCTAGCACCGGATCCTGCATGCTATAATCCTAACCTGATGGACGAGGTGTGCCCACCGGTGCCCAGTGGTCGAATGACTGTTGTGGGATAACTGTTTTTTTGAGGTTGGATGGTTTGTTTTGGTTTTTTGGAGACAGGATCTCTCTATACGCTGTCGTGTGCAGATCTTCCAGTGCAGTAAGGCCACTCATTGCTCTGTATGTAAGCCTAATAAACTCATGGCTTCCCAGCATTTACTTTAGTGGAATTGTACCTTGGTTCACCACTGAGATCTTAGGAGGAAGACTGGACTTTATGTCTCCCCTACAGGTAAGGAATTTCAGCAACATTGGTACACTCAGGAACTGACAGCACCTGTGGTTACTGGCACAAGACCAAGCCAAGCACAATTCCAGCCTGGATGGAGGGGGGTACTCAAGAGGCCCTGAGGTGTTATTGATAATTGTTAGCTAGCAGCTGTAGGAGGAGGTATCACTCTTCTTTTGGGATGCGGGCAGGGATAGGTTGCCCATGTTCTGGGGGGGTAACCCCAAGTCCATGCGCACATGGCAGCACTAATTGGACTTGGTGGTTATTTAGAAGGGGGGAGGGAAAGGAGAAGAGGAAGAAATTAAACAGGAAGGGTAGTGTTTTGAGGGGACCCAGAAGGAGATGGATGGAGTAAATGGGAGGTGGGTATGACCATATTCCATTGTATATAAGTGTGAAATTCTCAAGGGATAAATTTTTAAAAATCTGTTTCTTAAATGACTTCAGACATACGGTAAAGGTAGCACTAACAGTAAAGCTATACATTAACCTGGAAGATGGGGTGGGGGAACTTTGAGAAGTTTTAAAGAAAGTAGATTTAAACTAGTTGATACTTTAATAAAAATAGTTCACTTGAAATAAGTACTGTTAGTATTTTTTAAGCCATCTAAATTATTGCTAATTTGTCCCTTACAAAGCTTTCCATCATCCCATCTCCGTCAGACTCCTCTCCGCAGATGTTCCTCCTGCATCTTTCCTTGACCAATCTCGCTGTAACAGGTGCATTATTCTGTCTTCAGCACCGTCCTTTTAAGAAGGGCACCAGCAGGGCAGTCCAGCCGGCGGAGATCTGGGTTTGCATTTCCAGTCTAGCACTAACAGATGAGTGGTTTGAGGCAGGTAATTTAACCTCTCTGTGACTGTTTTCCCATTTGTAAAATGAGGATAATAATACTTTGCTAATAGGGATTTGGGAGGACTAAATTATATTGTACATAAAACGTTTGGCACAATGCTAACTAGCAATGGCCCCAAGCTAGATTATAATAAACATCTTTCTGCCTTATTCACACACTTAAGTTTTTATAAGTCATATGCTATTAATGGGTATATATTTTTCAAAGTTTTTGTTTTGTTTTTTGTTTTGAGACAGGGTCATGCTGTGTAACCCAGGCTAGATTTGAATTCTGTTGTGTTTGGTTTGGTTTGGTTTTTGTTTTTTTGAGACGGTATTTCTCTAACAGCTCTGGCTTTGTAGACCAAGCTAGCCTCAAATTCAGAGATCCACCTGCCTCTGTCTCCAGAGTGCTGGGATTAAAGGCAGGCACCACCGCTGTCGGATTTATTATACCCATTTTTATCAATAATGCAGCCGAAGAGCAAAGAGTTTTAGTTAAACTTGTCCAAGATTATGTAGTTGGCAAATAGCAAATGCCACAGGAAAAATACGACCGTTTGTAAAATGTCGGTGGATTTTAACGAGAATCAAACGAATATAGGGGAAATGCCTTTAGAACAAAACCTAGCACATGGATGCTAACTAAACATAACTGCTATGGTGATTCAGAATTAACAGTGAATATCGAGTACCTGGATGTTAAACAAACATAATTGCTGGGATGACTCAGATGCAACAGCAAATAAATTCTATGCATGACCTCCAAGGAAGACTTTGGAAAGGCGATGTTAAAGCTTATCCCTGAAGAGTGGGTAAGATCTGAAAACACGGTAGGTGAGGTAATTTTCAGAGTGGGGAGGAGGAGGGACATGAAGTGGGAGACAGCCGGGGGTGAGAGGTCACCAAGGGGAGAAACAAGAGTAGGTTCTGATTGGGGGAAATGTTTCCGTTCCTCAAGCCAGTCAGCGTGGTATGTGCTTCCTCGTATCTCTCATCACCGCAGAGTGTGCTGTCCTCACCTTGCAATTAACCACCGGCCAATATTTCGGGACTGCCTCCAAGATCCTCTTCCGCCCTGTAATAGGCATCCTCTCCACATGCCACCGAGGCCGTAGACAAAGACTGCAGTCTTTCCCCCATGTGTCCTGATAAATTTTAATGGCCCTAGCGTGCAGTCGGAGGCCCTTCTCTAATTTACCATCCCAAACGTGTTTGTAAGCGCGCCGCACGTAAGCCTCTACAGCTGACGTAAGCACTTTCGAGAAGAATGTGCTCGAACTCCGTGCTAGGTCTCACACAGAGACGCTTCCCCACCCCGAGTGACTGCTTACAGCGTTTACCCCGAGGCACAGGCACACTCTTCTCCGGCGCCTGCACCTGCAGAAGTGGGATGGCTGCGCGCGGTCCCCCGCCGCCATCTTGGCCGCGGAGGCCGGAAGCGGCGAGCACGGACTGCGGCTGCGCGGCCGTGGGCGAGCGTGGAGCTCGCGGTGACCTCTTGGTGCTCCCGCCGCCGTACCTTCCTGGCCTGTTCGTGCGGTCTCTGGGGTGGCTCGCCGGGCACCGCCTGCCCCAAGGCATGTGGCAGAAGCCTGAGAGTGGGGCAGCCCTGCCTCCTCCCGCCGAGGGCGAGCAGGATGGCTAAGACGGCTAAGACGGCGAGCCCAGGCCCTGGCCGCCTCCCAACGCCAACTGATCGGACGGCCGCCTATTCGGTGCAGTTTCTGCTGGAGGAGAGAGGAGGAAGAAACTCAGTCACACGCTTCCAAGACGGTGAAACATGTTATCGGTGATTTGAAGTCCCTGCACCGGAAGATCGCTTCAAGAGCCGCAGAACATCGCGGTACGTTTTTGCTTTCCAGCTGAAACAGCTTCACCGCAAAGCATCACGCATCTTGACCAACAGATTAAAACCTGTTGAGGGCTTGTAGGAGAATCTGGGAAGAGATGTTCCCAGATTAGGTCTCTAAGTGATAATCATGGGTCTTATCTACATGAAAGGTAATAGCACCGGGGAGGCTCAGTTCTGGGAGATGCTGAGTCGGTTGGGGTGTACTTCCATCAAAGAATTCTCTTTGGGTACCCGAGAAGGTTTATTACAGAAGGTTTTGTTCAGCAGCTGTACCTTAGTACAGGTGCCTCACACCAATTCATCGTAATACGAATGCTCTGGGAGTCCCCAAAGCAACATGGAAATCACCAAGATGAAAGCCCTGGGTTCGTGGCCGGGCTTCAGTTCGAGTCAACAGAGCCAGAGACGTGCCTATTTAGGGCCAGTACAAGGGCCACCCCTTAGTACCGGTGAGGTCGGGAGGAAGGGTGGCCAATGAGGGCCTAATAGGTGTCATTTCTGAGAAAATTGTGAAACTTTAGTTTTTAGATCTTGCATCTTGATAGGTTTTGCTACTTTTAAGATATTAAATTGCTGTTTCTAAATGAGGCCGTTCTTTTTCCTATAGAATTTTGTTGTAGAGGTTTGTTCATTTTGTAAAATGTGTTAAAAAGCATTGCATTTTATTCTGTGATCCTGAATGCATTATGCAGCGCTGTAACGCTGGTCCTTGATGACTTGAAGAAACTCAGCAGGTTGACCTGGTACCAGGGGGATAAAGCTTATTTGATGCCAAGCTTCTAACACTTTTTTGCGTTTTATTTAAAAAGGACTGGTATGTATTTCTATTTGCTTAACTATTATAGTGATCTAGAAAAAAATTAAAATGCAGTAAATGAGAAGCATATCCTGGTACACTGAATAAACTTGTTGAGCATCTTATGTGTCATGCTGCACAGTTTCAGGCATTCGGGAATAGAATGTGCCCCGTGTTTGGTGGGAAGAATAAATAAACCGGAAATTACAATACAATGAATGAAAGGCTATACAGGGACATATGATATAACTGAGGTGTTGAATGAGGCTTCCTTGAGGTTACCTCAAGTAAATCCCCTCAGACTTTGGAGGAGGCAAGGGGAAAGTGTAAAAGAAGGAGATGGAAGAGTTGGGGTGGTACAAAAAATGTTATGAGAGTACTGATCATTCTCAATAACATAATACTTCTGGGGAGCAGTGGGTTTTAGAGCACAGTGATTGTGACTGTGATCAGTTTGGTCCTCTTCCTTCACTCAACCTCTGTAAGGATCCCTCTTCTACCAGAGCCTTCAGAGGCCAAATAATGCCTGAAACGTTATATAGATAGTGGGGACACATTATCTTTTCCTGCCAAGAAGCTCCACTTCAGGATCTGTCCCCGGCACCAGGCAGCCCTGTGCTTTTTGTTCCATGCTCTCTCTGCTGCTTTCCCACTTAGTGGAGACATGTAGACACCCATGAAGATTAGCCCCTGGTCTCTGCGGTATGGACCACCTGCCTTCAGAGTACAAGCAGGGAACCTGAAAGGAGTGAGACTCACTAGAGATGCACATTAGGGAACTGTGTCCTTAAAGCGACCATAATAGAAAAGCTCTTTTTTTATTTATCATAATTTTTCTGCTACCAGCTACGTTCAGATAACATTAAGTATGCTAAGGTTGTCAAGGAACGCAGTTTAGGACACAAGCTCAGGGATTTGATGAATCTAATTCAGGTCAGAATAAAATCTGTCAGTAGGCAGTTTGCTAATGATTAAAAATAGGCCCTGAGTAGTTTGTAATTCACGTGGAGATGACCTTGCTGGGTACTAAGTTAATTAAAATGGGAAGAATGCCTTTGCCTTTCAGGAGCAATGCTTTCTCCCAGGCAGAGGTCAGAAGCATGAGCGGCAAGGGTCAGATTGCTTGATTTTGCCTGCAGTCGCTTGGTTAGTGTCCAGACAGAACCCAAGTCTCTTGCGCCCACTCCAGGGTGTCTCATTCTAGCCCAATGTCCCCATCCCTGGATATTTCGTCAGGATACCATGTGTGATTTCAGTTGCCACATCTCCAAGAACAAGGGAGTCAGTTGCCTCCCAGTCTCTAAAGAACTGAGGTAGAATAAAAGCAGCCTGAATTTTACTGGTGAAAAATGGCTTTGCTCAAGGTCAAACGTGTAAAGGCGCGGCAGAGAAGGCTAACAGAAAAGGACCATGCATTAGATGCCTTACAGGCCAAAGGCCTTTTCCACTGCTTTTTGCAAGTGCACTGCAAAGCGTCACTAAATATCTACATTTCAGATACACCAATGGCAGTAATAACCCTTACTCAAGTCCCCACATAGCCAGCTCTTTTCTGCTTTCCATGTGTGTAACCATCTTTAAGGGAAGATAGGACCTTCCGCTTCACCGAGCACACGCATGCGGATACCACAGAGCCCTCATAGGTAGCCTGACAGAACAGGATTAGAGTTGAAGTCTTAGTCAAGAGTTTTTGCCTTTTGCATTATTGTACACATTTTCTTCTTAGACTGGAAAGTCTTAGGGTGTCTGTCACCAGACTCTTCTGTCTTCAAACACTGCAGTGTTTCTGGAGATACAGACAAGGACTCTGTCGCTAAGGTAATTACAGTAAGGGTAAAAGCAGGCAAAATGAAGTTGGGGTATTGTTGGTGTTCAATCCCAGCTGTGGATACTTTCAGTGTTCTCAATGTGTTGATTACACATGGAATATGTAGTTTTGCTCAGTCCTAGCTTTACCTGCATTGGCCATGTGTCCTCAGTCTTTGGCCTCCCGTTTCTAGTAAGCCCCAAATCAGTTTCTCATGCCATTGGTCAATAGTAATATCTGTGACCTGCAAATGTGGTTCCCAGTGTTGTTTCCAGATAGTAGTAGAAACAGGCAGAACTTGTACCCTTGCCTCAGGATGCAAGACCTCCCCTGTCACAGATGCCATCATCAACTTTTCAGAAGGGACGAAGAGATGGCTCCTGGGTCCATGTGTTCAGCAGATCCTGGTCACAGTAAGGGCAAGAGCTGAAACCTGTTGTTTGTGGTCATTCACATGAGTGGGAAGAAAGGCCTGCCAAGTGCAACGAGGAAGCAAAGCCAGCGGAGGAAACTGAAACCAGTGACTTGCATTGGATGATGGGAAGATAGATCCGCCTAAGAACTCTTAACAGGCAATTTATTTAGTGCTGCTGGTGATTGAACCCAGTACCTTCGGCATGCCAGGTAAGTATGCCGCCTCTGAACTGAATTCCCAGCCCACCAACACAGTTCTCAGTATGCAGCCCAGCCTAGCCTGGAGTTTGCTGTGTAGCCCATGCTCGCCTCAAACTCTTCCTCAGTGTTGGGCTTCCAGATGTGGTGCAACACCCAGCTCTTCAGGGATTTTGATGCGAGAGTCAGGACTCATGACCTGCTGGAACTTGCGTAACAGGTGTTTGGAAATAGCCTCAGGTGGACTGCAGCTGTCTCAAGATCCAGCAAACAGGCACATAGCGCTCCAAAGGTGGCAGCTCATTTGTAGCTCATACGAGTCAGGCCTCAGTTCATAGGCCCAACCCCAGTTTCCTCTTGAGGTAATTATTTTTCATGCCTTGGTCATGGTGGCAATTGATACTTATGTAAATTATACCTCGAATTGTGCAGCCCAGCAAAGATGGCAACAATTACCTCCCGGCAGAAACAAGTATAATAAGGAAGTTGGGTATCCTGAAAAGTCTCCTGATCAAGGCCTTTTAGAAGTCATGGCCATGTGACCTTGAACAAGGAATCCTATTCTCAGTGCTGATCCAGGAAACAGTTTAGTGGATGATTGAAGTAGGGTCAGTGAAATCCATACCCCACACTCCCCTGAAATCAGACGTCGGCCACCTCCCAGTCAATAACTATAGCAGCTAGCCTTCGCTAAGCCTGTGTGCCAGGCGTGGTGCTGAGAATGAGAACCACGTGGTCTAATGCATCCACACAGCAGCCCTGTGAGGCAGATTCCACACTGTCAAGATCGCGTAAGAAAACCACAGGAAAGCCTATTTCTACCATTCTCTCAATACTCAAGTTTAATGCCTTGGCGACTTAGCAAGGCACAACTTGAGCATCTGGACTGGGCTGGGAGACAGAGGCAGTGAATAGTGACGAGGTACCCGGGAAGTTGGCTTCTCTGGCTGACGACTCTGATCGAGAGGGAAGCCCGCTTTTGAGGGATGACGCCCCTGAGACACCTCCAGACCCTTGTGTCAGTGTTGTGGGAGAGGAGCATCCACTATCTGAGCCACACCTGCAACCAAAGTAAAAGGCAGACCTTTGGCCCCTTGGATATTTACGTTCCCCCCAACCCCGCTTTGCCCGTGGACAACAAGTTGGCCTCAACTGGGTTTTTAAATTTCCCCCACTTTGGGGTGTCGTCTTTGACAGACAGTGCTACCTACCTGAGAACACCTGGAAGACTAGACGTCAGAAGGCAGCTACCAAAGCTCCTCCCACCATATCTGCTACAAGGTAAATACTGTTAGGACATATATCACTCACTCAACAGATATGTGTTGAGCCACTTTTAGATGGCCAGCGTACACACAGGTGATGAGATTACAACAGAGGGCAAAATAGATAAACATCCTTGTCCTGCTGGAGCAAGGAGAATCAGCCTCACGCAGCAGGAGGACAGTGACCTCTGTTGTAGGGGGAGACAAAGGAAGAACTCGGGAAGTGCTGGAAGATGTGCAGGTCTCAGAGAACTCCGCCCGAGGAGTCCTCACTGAGATGTGGCTTGATTCACAGTGACACAGAAAGCCCAGAAGCTTAGTACAGGTGTGTGTGTGTTGGGGGGAGGCTGGTAGAGGAAATGCCAAGCCTGAAGGCCAGGTGTGTTGGGAAACATAACTCCAGCAGGAGGAGTCAGTGGGAGGGGTGAGCGGGAGAGGTTTCTTAGCTAAAGGGGTGACAAGGCTGACATGTGTCTGTCTGTACTGACTGCAGGCCCAGCCTTGGACCCCAGAGCTTCTGCAGAACCCACCTTGGGCGGGGCCTGGAGAAGAAGGGACGATAAAATACTCTCTGTGGCCCTTGGCTGTCTGAATGCTTAATGGTGGAGAAATTGGAAGTTTTTATAAAAATACAAAAAGGGGGGTGTAGGGTGGCAGTGTGAGGTGTGTGTGAGAGTTATCTCTACTGATAGCACAGGGAAGAAGCCATGATTAGCAGCGCGTGGCGGCTTTTCCGGGTCCAGCACACTCTGTTTTCACTTGCCTGGAGTATAAATGACCTGTGTGGTTTGGTTTTGATTTGTGTGTTTAGATTTATTTATCTTTAATTTTATGTGTTTGAGTGCTTTACCTACACATATGTGCACCACATGCATGCAGTTCCATCAGAGGCCAGAAGAGGGCATCAGATCCCCTGGAACTGGAGTCAGGGTTATGAGCTGTGGAGGCCATTGTGAGCTGCCATGTGGGTGCTGGAAATCAAACTCAAGTCTCCTTTAAGAGCAACAAATGCTCTTTACTGCTGTTCATCTCTCTAGCCCTTGACTTGAGGTATTAATTGTGAGCTCCAAATTCAAAGCATCGTGTCATGGAATATTCCCTCAAGAATATCGGGGTTTGGTTTGTTTAGTGTCTGTAGCGTCTGCACAACGGGATAGACGGTACGCGAGCTGGGAACTAAGCTGGAGACTTAAAAACATGCACATAGACAGAGACCTGGGGACACGGGTCATCCTTGATACAAGAATGCCAAGTTTATTGTGCTCCAGGGAAGCTTATATAGGGAACCTTTTTTTAAAAAAGGATTTATTTATTATGTATACACAGTTCTGCCTGTATGTGTCTCTGCAGGCCAGAAGAGGGCACCAGATCTCATTAGGGTGCTTGTGAGCCACCATGTGGATGCTGGGAATTGAACTTAGGACCTTTGGAAGAGCAGGCAGTGCTTGTAACCTCTGAGCCATCTCTCCAGCCCCATTATATAGGGATCCTTAACTGATAGCCACGCCCCGGCTCTAGGGATTTTCAACTGCAGGCCTCATCAGAACCCACTCCCCTGCCATCAGGGTCTCGTGCTCAGAGCAGCTGTAGGCACAGGGAAACAAGTTGATTTGCTCAGTTCACTCCAGCAGGCAAAGGGTCTGAGGCAGGCAAAGAAAGTCAAGGGGCCAGGGGTCTGAAGCCCCCAACAGCTTCCTCTTTTCTATATAATTAGTCCAGGCCTATCTTGGGTTGCAGAAGCGCATGACAGGTTCCTGTCTTACCCATCTCTGGCTCACTGGTCTTTCTGTAGCCTCCTAACTCATACTGCTCTTGGAGGAAGCCCACTTTCTTGGGCAAATAACAGTTCACTCCAGTTACAGGAGTTCCTAAGGCCAGCTCTTCAGTAAGCCTAGGCTGTATGGGAGTGGCTGGGCTGGCATGGGCGTGGCACAAATATGATGAAAGGAAAGGGAACAGCCAACTGCATGCATCGGCTGTTCTTTTTTTTTTTAATAATTTATTTATTATGTATACAACATTTCTTCCATTTATGCTTGCATGCCAGAAGAGGGCACCAGATCTCATTACAGATGGCTGTGAGCCACCATGTGGTTGCTGGGAATTGAACTCAGGACCTCTGGAAGAGCAGTCAGTGCTCTTAACCTCTGAGCCATCTCTCCAGCCCCCGCATCGGCTGTTCTTTTTTTTTTTAATATTTATTTATTATGTATACAGTATTCTGTCTGTGTGAAGGCCAGAAGAGGGCACCAAACCTCATTTCAGATGGTTGTGAGCCACCATGTGGTTGCTGGGAATTGAACTCAGGACCTTTGGAAGAGCAGGCAATGCTCTTAACCGCTGAGCCATCTCTCCAGCCCCCGGCTGTTCTTATAAAAGGAGGTCTATAGGTCAAACCGAAAAATGTCCTGGCGAAAATTATATTGGGAATTCTGGATCTCTAAGGCAGTGGTAACCCGTCTGGCTAGGGGATCAACAGCGCTAGCCACAGCAGTCGTCTGACTGGTGGCAATTCCGGCTGTCTCAGTGATCCCGAAGTCTCAGCCAGAACGGCTCAGCACCAGCTGACTCACTGGAACCGGCACCAAACCCGGAACCCGGGCCACAGCGGCAGTCATCTCGTTAGCCCAAGAGCTGTTCAAATGACACAAAACTTGAGACCAATTAAGGGCAGAATCATTCAAGGTATAATTAGCCACAGACAGCCGCATGAGAAGCCCTATTTTGGCTCTGGTTTTCCATCTTGTTGTGCTATTAAACAAGGTAGAATCTTGCACAGCCAAGGGTTCAAAATTTAAACAGGCATGAAGTCCACAGAGATACCATCCCGTGAAGGTAAACACTACACCACATTTGGGCTGGATTCCGGAAATGAAACTTCCTGAGAATCCTTGCTAACATTCTTGTACAGTGATCATGGTCCCCTTCGCCATAATGGATAGTGTTCCCTGGCCATAAACCATACTACTGGGCCAACATTTAACACAAAGAGAAGGAAAATTCAGCAAAAATAAAATACAAACTGCCAGATAGTCTCCTGTCTCCTTAACTGATCCTCCCGCCTCTGCCTCTTTCAGCAAATCCTACCAGCGTGTGCCACTACTACAGGCCACGTGGCAGGTGGGCACAGGGACCCTTTGCAACTGCTGCACAGGGTCCTGCAAGAAAGCCTGCATCTCGCACCTCGGACACTTGGGTGCAGAGCCAGAGACCGCTGCCGACTCCTGGGCCTCTCCATGAACACTCACAGCACTCGGCTGCCCTCACGAAACTGACTCCAGCCTCTGCCTCTCCACCCGAAAGGACTGTGGGAAGCGGCTCGTGCTCAGGAATCGCGGAAGAGGCCTGAGTTCCTTCCACTCCTCAGGCCCACAATGGCCGACAGGCTCCCAAGCCCCACTTCCTCCAGTAAACAATCATTTAGGGAATTTGGGTGTTGTTTCTCTGTAAATTACTTCCTGCCGTTTATTGGGCAAAGTATCTTTGGGGGTTTTTCATGGTGACATTTCAGGGGGTCTTGGTCAATCAAACTACATTAATCTAGAATGAATCCACAGGTTCTCATACTCTGTGGAAGCAAAAGCAGAACCTCTTTTGCAAAGCAACAAATCCCAAGGCCCATATTTTAAAGTCAAGATACCTTTCTTAGCAGTTCCCAGAATCAAATGTCTTTCTCCTTTTTTTAAATTTTATTTTTATGTTCTTTTATTTATCTTTTCTCCTTTTAATCTAACTGTCTATACTCTGTCTCTTTAAAAACTTACTCTTTTTACACAAAGACAGATATCCATCTTCAATCCACCCTAACCATTCCGGGAGGGGGAGGTAGGGGGGGAGGAGAGGCAATCTCTCAGCCTTCCCTGGTTCCTGGTCACATTGGGGGCCTCCACCTGTAAAGCACAATTTCGCTGGGGCCTCCACCTGTAGCGCCCATGCCACTACAGGTCGGTACTCAAGCTGGGAACCAGGCCTGGAGATTTAAAAACACACACACACATAGATATGGGGACACGGGTCATCCTTGATACAAGAATGCCAAGTTTATTGTGCTTATATAGGGATCCTTAACTGATAGCCACACCCCAGCTCTTGTGATCTTTCAGCTGCAGGCCTCACCAGATCCCACTCCCCTGCCATCAGGGTCTCGTGCTCAGAGCAGCTGCAGGCACAGGGAAACAAGTTGTTTTGCTCAGTTCACTCCAGCAGGCAAAGAAAGTCAAGGGGCCAGGGGTCTGCAGCCCCCAACAAGTTTCTAAGACAGGATCTCATGTAACCCAGCCCAGATGCAAGCCTGTATATAGCTAAGGGTGATCTTGAACTCCTGATCTACTTCTCTCCTCCCAAGTGCTGGGACTAGATAGAATGCCTAGTGATTCCTTCATTATTTCTGAGAGCCTCCAAATGAGGTAGCTTGTGTAATGCCACAAAGTCATCTGTGTGCTGCAGTTCTGAGTTGGGTTCATGGAGGACCATCAAGGGATCCTGCTGGGACCACTTGGGAGTCTCTAGCTAGCATCCATGCTTGATGACTCCCTGTTTGCACTACATAGCTCTTCTAGGATTTTGGCAACAGAATCAAGGGCTTCAAAGACATGTTAGGTTCTATGTAGAGATGGACACAGTGTTCTCAACACCCCCTCCCCATGTCACAGTATGTCACAGGTCCCTTCCACCTCTTCAGGAAGGCCACATGTCTCTGCTGGTTATCCTTTACAGCAACTCAAACTCACCGAACGTCAGCAGAAAACTCCATTTTCTCATGGAGGCAGATTCAGACCCCTTCCCTCCCCAGCTCTCAAACTCTGGGGAAGGGAAAGAGGAGAGAAGGCAGTGTCTTCTCCCCAGGCATGGCTATGTGCTTTGCTGAACCAGAGCAGTTAGCATCTGTTGAGGCCAACAGTGACTATTCAGTCATCGGCTCGTGACGATTTTACCAAAACAATGCACCTCAGAGGTGAATTGAAGGCATTAGTTATAAGGCAGCTAGCAACTTTGAGCAGCTCTTTGTCCTAAGTGTCCTCAGTGCCAAAGCCAGAAAAAGTCACAGGATGCAGTTCAGCCAGGGCTGATATCCGCTTAAAGACAGAATTTCTATAAAAGCCTGGGATGGGGGAAAGGGATTCCAGGCAAGAGAAACAACTTCATCTACTAAAGTTAGGGCGCAGGGGTGCTCAGCGTCCTGGAAACAATTAGGATACCCCTTATGATTGAGCCTCACATCTGTGGAAGGAGAGAGCAGCTAGGAGGCCGTGAAGGAAGCGAGCACTGGGCACTTGATGGTGCTGTAGGGAAATGAGTGAGCTGATGGATGGGCTGGAGGTTGGGAGGTCAAGTGGACACCTTGCCATGGTCCAGAGGAAAAGGTATGTCAGCATCACCAAGGTAATTGTGGCAGCAGAAGTGGAGGTGGGAAAAGGCTGGTGGGGGCAAATAACTAGAAATGGTTTGATAATTGGTTAATTGTAGGAAATGAAAAAGGGAGTTGAGGTACAGCCCAGTATTCTCTAGCCAGGGTGACTTCAAGGATGTGGCAGTTATTAATCGTAAGAGCAGTGCTCAGGGAGAGCTAGCTGGGGGCAAAGAGCTGGCTAGAGTTTTAGGCACATGGACTCACTTGCTCAGGTGGACATCGGTGAAAAGACAGGCGGGATATCAAGGACTGGGAGATGCGCAGTCATCTTTTTTTTTTAAGGCGCTTTTTAAAAACTATTATTATAAAACAAAATCTCAAAACATAATTCCTTATTTTGAATGCGCCCAAAGACCAATCATAGCCCATGCCTGAAATGCCAGCACTAGGGAGGCCGAAGTGAAAGAATGGAGAGCTCAGGGCCAGCCTGGACTACGCAGGGAGATCCGGTTTGAAAAATAAATAAATAAATAATTACCAATACCAATCGGCTACCCCTCCAAGGAAGTAGCTGCAGGTAATAAAACACTGCCCACCCAAGCACCAGCTTGGGAGGCACAGTCATCTTACCAGGGGGCATAACCCAAACCACACATGCCTCTGTTGTAGGGAGAGCATAGAGCACGGGACAGTTCCAGTCTCTTTGTTGCTATTGAAAGCAAGGGTCTTGGGGACACCAGGGTGCTCACCAAGCAGTGTGGTTCTGCTCCCTGTCTACTGGGGGCTGATCCTGGATCGCTTTCTAGATCCATTTCTACAAATCATCGTGGGGGCGGGGGTAGGAGAAGGTCTCAGAAGGAAGCAGCATGGCCAGGGCATTGTAGGCCCAGGCAAGAGAAGCTGAGTTGTCTTAGGTAGAGGTCAACAGAGGGGTGGTCAAAGGTTATTTAGGGAATGAAAAACAGAAGCCACGGAGTTTCATCACTGCTGGAAGGACTTACAAGGCCTGTCAGGGCTTACATAGGTCCACTCGGAGGAGTCCAGGTATCCAGCCTTTCGCTTCCTTCATTAGTTACCGTCTTTGCTTGAAGGGAACCTTTAATCAGACCTCAGATATTACAATAGCACACAATCTATATCCTGAGGCGGGGAAGTTCTCACTGGAGAATAGCACACATATCCTTCCCTGTGGACACACGTGGTACCTTACGCGCACACACAGAACAGTGTCCCCTCCAACTGTAAAGGAAACCTGAAGAGAACTCATCATTTGACAGTGGACATAGCCAGGCACTTTGCTTGGAGACATCTGCGTGTCTGCACGTTTAGTCTAGCAAGAGTTGTGAGAGTGAGAGATTGTTTTATGGACTCCTGAAGCTCAGTAAATGCTTTGCTTACGATCACCTGGCTGGAAGATGGAAGATGATTCTTAACCCAGGTCTGCATGTTCGCGCCCACGCTCTTGATCTGGTGTGTGTGTGTGCACAGTGGACTCGTCACAGACGCCCATCCCCTGAAGTTGCAAACTCTCTACAGATTGTAAGGCCCTGGGGTTTTCATCTTCTTCGTGTGTGTATCCCAAGCCACTAGAACAGGGCCTGACATAATACACCTCAATTAAAAGGACTAAGTGAATGCACACAGAGAGATACTTATCTGCACCCGTGGACCACTCCATGCACTGTGCCTGTGCTTGTGTGTAGATCTAACCTGCCTGACAGGCACTCTCAGAGCTGTCCCCGCTGGGGGGTGACCTGGTGCCATTAATCCCGTCGTGGTCTTTCTTCTTTCCAAGCAGGCGAGTGGCCACCAGCCCTTCCCTCAACCTTCACACAGCATGTTTCCTTCTTTCTTTGGCTCAGTCAAAACAAAGTTTCTAAAAGATCTTTACTGAGAGCGAAAGCAGAGAAAAAACAAACCAAGTGATTCCCAGCTCCTGCTTGGCTACGTTTACAGAGTCGGCTCCGAAGCCCTGAATCTGGCTAAGCCAGGCTTTGAGCGGGTGCTTTGGGGACTGGCACAGCTGCTGTCTGGGAGTGGTCTCGGTTTCTTCCAGATCCTGATTCTGCTGCTGATCTCAGAGCAAAGACCTTCTGCCTTTCTGGCCGTGAGCTAGTTGCCAATTCGTACTGTCCTTGCCATCTACTGGATCTTCTGCTTGGACACCCTGCTGCTTCAGTCCAGACCACTCGGCCGAACTGTGCCCATGCATTTCTTAAAGTCTAAACAAATCAGCCAGGTAGTGGTGGTGCACGCCTTTAATCCCATCACCCGGAAGGCAGAGGCAGAGGCAGATGGATCTTTTCAGGTTTGTAGCCAAGCTGGTCTAGGCCAGCCTGGTCTACGCTGTGTGTTCCAGGACAGCCAGAGATATATAGTAAGACCCTTTATTTAAAAAAGAAAGAAAGAAAGGTGGGCGGTGGTGGCGCACGCCTTTAATACCAGCACTTGGGAGGCAGACAGGTGGGTCTCTGTGAATTTGAGGCCAGCCCTGTCTACAGAGCAAGTTCCTGGATGGGCTTCAAAGTACAGAGAAACCCTGTCTCAAAGAAAAAAAAAGTTTGAACAAATCTTTATTGTCATCCATGTCCAAACAATGCCTGGAGTAGCTCCTGCCCACCCCTTGGCCTTATACCACTCTACCCTTTAGATCTCTAGTCTGTTTGTAAAGCCACACTGAAGGATATGCCAGAGCCCAGGAAAGCACTCAGTCCTTCCCAGCCCTAGTTATTCATACAACTGCCACCTTCCTTCAGACCACACACACACACGCGTGCGCACACAAGCACACCAACAACAACAACAACTCTGATGACTCCATATCAGACTCTGGGCCAGTATGTCAATACCACTAAGGACTCCGGATTCAAATGTCAACTCCCAAGCCTCCCCCGCCCCAGACATGCTGAATCATGATGCCTGTGGTGAGGTTCAGAACCCAGCACTCTCAACAATTCTCACACTCCAGAGTCCAAGAAGCACCACCCCACCTTCCTTACACACACGGCAGTTAAACATTTATTGAGCATTTACTGTGTGCCAGGAAGCACTTTCTCACATTTCACTTCTCTGACTCTGAAAATAGCCCTGTGACAGACTGGTGGCAAAGTCAGAGATGGAACCTAAAGGTCTCGGAACTTCTGACACTCTGCACGCTCTCTAGGACACAAGTCCGTCCTGACTCCAGTACCCGCCACACACAATGCCCCACCAATAAGAAGACTGAGACAGTGTTGGGGAGGGCCTTGGTGTCTTCTGTGCTCAGAGTCTGTCCTACACATATATTAGCTAAGAGCCAGTAGCCACAGCCAGCAGGGCCAGGAACTTGGCAAACAGCCGCACTGGGGCTCTGGCAACTTTCAGGCCCATGAGGCCTGGCTCTGGCTGCTGCGGTGAGCATGTTCACTGCAGGTCTCACCACCAAAGGTACAGGCCCCTGCCCATAGCCTCCACAGACCAGCATATCAAGCCCTGAGACCTAAGACCCCTGACAGGATCCTCCTGGAATGTCACAGCCAGAGAGCAGATGTGCTGAAAACCCTGCTCCAAAAACTAGTCTTCTTAGGAATCTGCCGCGGGGGTTGGGAGGGATGGAAAAACAACCCAAATGCCATAACACAGAAAAGGGAGCCAAATAAAAAGCAGCAACTGTGTATCTGGAAGGAATAAATTGAGGAGGAGAGGCGCAGAGTTGTGCAGCGTGGCCACGAGGCTGCCAACCTTGGCAGCCTGAGGCAGGGCCTGGGTGGCGCCACCAACTGGCCACAGGGCTGCCCCAGCCAGGGCTGGGTTGTGGGAAGAACAAGCCTGGGTCCACTGAGCATAAGACAAGTGTCCTCTTTCCCAGGGACTCCATACAGGTCATTCTGCAGCACCCAGAAGGCTGGGAAGGAGGAAGTGGGGTTCAACAGGGGCTTTTGGAGCCTCAGCCACTGCACAGCCTGCTTGGAGGGTTCTCCATACTTTTCACTTGAAGGTCTGTTGGGGCCCAGCAAGAATGATGCTTGATGCTTGTGTTGACCAGCACTTGGGTGACGGCACTGGGGGTGGGAGGGCTCAGATGAGGGCTGGGGAGACAGAGAGGAGACAGGGCAGATTGACTCTCCAACCTCAGGACAGAGTTGAGCAGCCCGTTTTTACGATATCCCCATCTCCTGGCTGGAAAGAGGACATGGTGTGCTCTTCCTGGGTACTTTGGGCTCCCAGAAATGGTGCTAAGCTGTGGAAAGCTGCAGCTTGCACTCCCCCTTCTCTCCAAAGCCAAGGCACACGTGTAGGATGGGGTGTCTGCTCACACTGGTGCGCCTCCCTGAGGTGCCTGACATTGTTGCCATTTTACAGATGAGCAATGTAAGAAGAAGGCTGTTAAAGGGACTCAGAGCGGCCAGATAGAGGAGTTGAACCGTGTTGCTACGGGACATAATCAAATGCACATTTTAGCCCAGCGGGGAGGGATAAGGCAGCATTATGGTGGGTGAGCCCAGTACAGGGGTGATGTCTACACACCCTGGCACAGAAGACTGTACATAGACACTGGTTGCAGGTGGCGGGAACTCTATTGATTCTCAGGCAAAGGAGGAGGCTTGGCTAGTCCTGAAAGAACTGAAGCCCTCAGGCTTTGGGACAGCTCAGAGGCATTCTAGAACCTGGGGTGCACCAGGCCTAGGGGACTGGCAGGAACTCAGCAGAGCATGAAAATTTACTTGGGGAAGAAGCTGGGCTGAGAGGCCCAGCCCAGCCACGAGGGTGGCTCAAGAATGAACCATGAACCAACATTCACATCTAAGTCCTCCTCACCTATGACCCAAATACTCACTGATGCTGTTCTTCCAGATGACTCAGGTTCAATTCTCAGAACCCACATGGCAGCTCACAGCTGCCTGTAACTCCAGTTCCAGGGGATACAGCACCCTCACAAAGACACATACAGGCAAAACACCAAAGCCACCAATGCACATATAAATAAATAATGGTTCGACTCAAGTGCAGAAAGAGCTGAGGAATGGAGTTATTAGGTCTATTACTAGCTGTGTGACCTTGGAGTAGGCAACCACCTTTGCTCTGTTCAAGAACCCAACTTAGAAGTCGCAAATGACCATTCCCAGGTCAGCCCTGTTCAGCCCTGTCCCGACACTCCCTCCGTGAAGCCTGCTTCTCTGGTGAAGGGAGCACCTCCCTTCCCAGTGCACCGAACCCTCATGATACCATCATTATGAAGACCAGCAGGAGCCTTTGTTGCCCTATCAGGACTGTGGACTTCTTCTGGAGCTGAGAGAAGGGATGACAAGTGAGAAATGATGCCCTAAGAGAACAAACCCCACCAAGGCGACTTCCTAAAGTAGAACCTGGCCACCTAGGTCTTAAGGAGGACCTATCTTTATTGTACTTTTTCTTTAAAGGAATTTAAGCTTTTCTTGGCTCGTAATGCTTGGTTCTGGCCGCGACAGTCTCCAACAGTGCTGAGAGAACTCTGTCAGCCTTTGTTCACTCGCTCCATAAGCGTTTGTCGACTACGTACTACGTGCTCGGCTGGGAAACAAAAGCCACGATGACCTAGGTCTCCTCAGGTGTAACCGTGAAGTGGACAGACCTGGGCATCGATAACACGTTGCTATTCCGAGACCACCAAGAGAATTCTGCAGATGTCATTGACAAGACAACAGCTCAATCCAGGGAGGAACAAGGAAAGGCAGAATTCCACATGTGACCGTGGTTCACGTACTGCACAAGCCACTGTGCCTTGCGCTCCAGGCCAGCAGTATCTGTAAGCGTCGTGGCAGTCCGCTTGCCAGCTCCAGTCAACCTAACTTGTCCCAGAGAATCTTTGTCTTCTGGCTCCTCTCCTACCCACAAATTCCTTTGTCCAGCCTTCCAGAAGTTTCTCCAGGAGAGCTCACCATGAGCTTTTGCTGTCCCCCTCCCTGCTGCCAACTCTATAAAGTGAACCGACTCCTCTCAGGGGTTTTACATCTTGGGGAAGTGTGATTCATGGAGAAAGAACTCTTTCTAACCTCTGCTGTGACCCCCAAAACCTGTGGCTAATACCGAGTGATCTAAATCTCACAGAGCTCATAAAAGCGAAAGCCGCGCAGCACTGAGCCGTGAAGAAGGCCTCTGGCCAGCCAGCTCCTGCCTCCCCACTGGCACCAGTGGCCCTCCCTGAAACCCTGCACTCTGTTGGCAGCTCCTTCTGGAACCCACAGCCCAGAGACCCTGGCTGGCAGGGATGCTTGCCAGGGTCTCCAGTGGCCAGCCAGTCCATAGCTGGTCCTAGAATTTGTGCTCTTCTGGTCCTGGCAAGAATGACCTCAGTTATTGAACAAGCAAGAGAAAATTTGAGTAACAGGCATCTAAAAAGGCATTCTTTTTTGGTTTTTCGAGACAAGGTTTCTCTGTGTAACAGCCCTACCTGTCCTCGAACTGGCTCTGTAGACTAGGCTGGCCTCGAACTCTCAATCTGCCTGCCTCTGCCTCCCGGGTGCTGGGATTAAAAGTCTGTGCCACCACCGCCTGGCTTTTCAGGAGGCATTCTTGGTGGGAAAAACGGCGGGACAGAAAGACACTGTGAATTATAGATGAGCAGTCTGAAGAAGTTATGTCCATTGTGAACATGGCTGCCACAGGCCTGGCTCAGACTGAGGCATCTGGAAGTTTCCTGTAAAACATACAAGTCAAATCCATTTCCCCCCATGAAAACAGTGTTTGAGGAGCTACTGTTATCAGCAGCAAGTCTGATATGCTCATTCCCTACACAGCACACCTCTCCTGCTGTAACCAAGGAGGCAACATCCATGCGATGCCTTGAGCAGGTACCTGACTAACAGTAGACAGTCCCCGACTGCTCACTGTAAAGACATATTTCATTTTGGTTTTGTTTATTTATTTATTATTTTTTTGTTTTGATTGTTTTTCAAGACAGGGTTTCTCTGTAACTTTGGGGCCTGTCCTGGAGCTCACTGTATAGACCAGGCTGGCCTCGAACTCACAGAGATTCGCCTGCCTCTGCCTCCCGAGTGCTGGGATTAAAGGCGTGTGCTACCACCGCCCAGCACGTTTCATGATTAGAGTAATGTAGGATAGGAAGCAGAAGGGCGAGAGCTGTGCATGGTCCAGGACCTTGTCTGAGGGTCTGCCTGTTGCACCCCGGAGTCCAGGGGACCTGGGGTTAGGGTTTCACATCAGGAAGTTGGCTGGCTGTGCTGGGCATTTGTACTGAAAGTAGTGCCTCTGCACAGCTGGTCTCTAGGCAAGGGAAGGGCCGGGTACACCCACCCCACCGCACCCCCGCTGCTGCCATTCCAATATCAAAGGCTCTAGAAACAAGTTTTCAGCATTGGGTTTGTCCCCACCCCGCCCCCACCCCTCCCTCTGAGCAGGCAGCCTGGAGCCACTGCTCTGAGAGGCAGGAGTGTGGAGATGTGTGCTAGGGGCTGTCAGCACCTCTGGTCTTAGCCAGCCTGCCCCTGTGCCACCCATTCCATCAGGGAGCCAACAAGGACCCTCAGCTCAGACTCGGCAGGAGAGGGAGTTCCCTTCGTGTGCCCATGAGTGTGAGTGGCTGGGAGTGGCATCTTGCATCCTGGAAAGCCCTTAGGAGATTTCTCTTCCCTCCGTGGCTGGCCTACATAGAAGAGATATGAGGCGGGGGGGGGGGGGGGCTTGGTTTTCTTATTCCAAAGGTTGAGGCCGGCTTTTGGAGTGTACTGGGTTGTGTCCTGCTGAAAGCTATCTAATGGTGGTGCAGGTGCGGAGCCAGTGAAGTTCCACACTCTTGAACCAACTCCCTTGGCGCCAAGGCCTCTCCAACTGACACCAGTGTGCATGAAAACTACCTGCTTCTATTTTTCTCGACTGCTCATTTTCTCCACTAAAAGAATCAAGAGAAACTGCCTTGAGGTGTGTACAGGGCTTTGTGCAGAGGGCGCCCAGGGGTTCCACGCAGCTGGGCCCCACTACACCTTCCCATGCTAAGGTGATTTTATTTTATTTTGTTCTGAAGATGGAACCCAGGAGGACTTCTCCTCACATGCTGAGCAAGCATCCCACCACTGAGCCACACACCCGCACCCCCGAACTTAATTTCAGGATTTGGTGTTCGGGCACAAGGGTTAACCACTGGCATTGTGGCACCATTTACGCAGAGCTGTCACTCAAAGCGTAAGAATGCACTTTCCAAAATGTGGCATGCTACAGAACAATTACTACGATCAGCACTGTATTGGCTGAGTCTGTAACAGTAGCCATTTTACCCTGGCAGGACACTCACTGCCAAGCTGGTGTGTGTACTTCAGAGAAACACCACCAGGCCTTACAGCGTGGAGCCTGGCTCCTGGATCTGGTGTGAGGTGACATGGTCATCATTTAGTCTTTGGAACAGCAGTGGCCAAGAGAGAGGGCCAGTGGGACAGTATTACAGCCCTCACCCAGGAGGGAAGGATGCCCCTCACTCCTGAGGGAATAGAAAAACGTCCCTCAGAGGCAGGTCTTGAACCCTTGGTTTCCAGCTAGTGACTGTTCTGGGAGGTTGTGGAAGCTTTATTTGGAGGAAGTGGGTCATTGGGGGTGGGTTCTTGAGGCATATCATCCAGGACTGCTTCCTGTCCTTTCTCTCCGCTTCCTAGTTGGGCATGCATAGATCTCTAGTGCCACACAGTCTGAAGTTCTTCCCAAGCACATGGGGACAAGAGACTATGGGCTAAACTCTCTGACACCATAAACCAAATAATTCCTTCCTTTCTTGTTTCCCTGAGATACTTGGTCACAATGGTGAAGATGTAACACATCTCTAGATCCAACAACACACAAAATCCAGAAAAGTAGGAAGGGCTGAGTAGCTGGCCTGAGTCACATGGCTCTCCCAAAAGAGGCCAGCTCCTAAAGTTGAGTCCAGGGTTTTCCTCTGCCCCAAGAGCCTGGCCAGGGGGCCAAGGAGACCGAAGCTTCAGGAGCAGGTATTGATTGTTGAGCCTGTGCAAGGCTCTGTGCAACTGTTGCCTTTTGTGTGCGCCTTATCACAGCCCTGTGAGACTGTTACTAAGCTCTTTCTTGGATAGGACACCATCTGATGTGACTTTCCCCAGGGTTCTAATTTACTAAGTAGTAAAATTGGACAAGACTCGAACCAGGGTCTGACCGGGTCCAAAGCTTAGAACCACTCTACCTTTTTGTCAGCTCTATTTGGGGACCAGCCCACTTGGCAGATTGGACTGGGTAGCTTTGAGATGGAGTCATCAACCACCCCCAAAAGAAGAGGGAACCACAAAGCAAAGGCATGTTTACTCTGGGCATCCATGGTTCTGCAGTTCTGGATACCTGCCAGTCCTGAACACCACAGAGGAAGAGACCCTTAGGGCTGCCCTGCCCTTGGACCCACTAAAGACACATCAAGGTTGGTGTGCTCTAGAGTTGGGGCCCACGGGGGGGTTATGGCATCTGCAGTAGTGGCTTCCCACCTCCCTTTCGCTGCATATAGAGTGTCAGGGGCCTGACTTTGAGTTCAAACAGGCCTGTCCCAGAGCAAAGCTTAGGGGTAAGGAGGAGTCAGTGCCAGACTGGCTGTGGGGGAAAGCCTGAGTCATAACCACAGGGCTGGCACTGCGAACTCGCCAGCAGATCCATGGAGCTGGCCCTACTGTTCTCACCATCGCCCAGCAAAGAACAGGGCACAAGGAGAGCCAGACTGTCTCAGAGCATGGGATACGGTCACACCTTGTGAGTTTTGTTAGAAGGGACACCAGAGGAACTTAGGAATTTTTTTTATGTATATATCGCAAAAGTCAGTATAGAAAATTTGGCAAATAGGAAAAGAATTTTGGCAAGATGATCAGAGGATACAAATGACCAGTTACCAAACCTGAGTTCTATCCCTGGGACCCACATGGTGGACTGAGAGACCTAGCCCCACAAGTGTCCTTTGTCATCCATGGGTGACAGGGCACACCCCCTCACTTAATTAGTTAATTAGTTAATCAATTAATTGTTTTTGTTTTTTGAGACAGGGTTTCTCTGTGAAGCCCTGGCTGTCCTGGAACTCACTCTGTAGACCAGGCTGGCCTTGAACTCACAGATCCACCTACCTCTGCCTCCCAAGTGCTGGGATTAAAGGTGCCCTGGTAACATTCTCATGTCCCTCTCTTGTCTCCTACTTCTTTCCCTCTCTCCCTTCCTTCTTTATTTTAAAAACTGTTCTAATGATGCCATCTAATGATGGGCAGTGGTGGTGCACGCCTTTAATACCAGCACTCGGGAGGCAGAGGCAGGCAGATCTCTGTGAGTTCGAGGCCAGCCTGGTCTACAAGAGCTAGTTCCAGGACAGGCACCAAAAGCTACAGAGAAAGCCTGTCTCAGAAAAAAAAAAAACTGTTCTAATAACTGTAATGATTCTACTTCTTCTGAAATGTGGGTTAAGAGTGCCCACTCCTTTGATTGATTAGTTGGTTGATTGTTGATTGATTGATTGATTGATTTAGAGACAGGGCCTCATTGTGGCCCACGATGGTCTGAAACTCACTATGTAGCCTAGCATGACTTTGAGTTTCTGATCCTCTGGCCTCTACCTCCTGAGTGCTAGGTTTATATGCATGCACCACCACCTCTGACTTCAGAGATGCTGGGCGTGAGCCCAGGACTTTGAACGTGCTAAGCAAACCACCACCTAAGCTACATCCGCAGCTCCCTGTTTAAGAATCCTGCTGGTGCCACTCCATCATGGCAGGGGAGAGACAGTCCCCATTTAAGAACATTGGCACTTGATAAAGTCTTTGCAAGTGGAACACTGAATCTCGTTTACCAAATTAGAACAGACCACTCTTCTGTTTTGTTGTGAGGCGGGGCCCTGTGTGGTCCACTTTGGCCTCTCAGTCCCCTTATCTCAGAGGCCTCCTAATTGGTGGGATAATAGACATTCAACACCACCTATTTTGACAAAAATAAAATCACATGGACTCAGAGCCGGTCCAGAAGATCCAGGCAGCTCTTGGTTGCAGTAGATTAGGAGAGAAGCCTGTGAGTGGGGGAAGCCCAATTCATGTGGGGCTGAGGCAATTTCCACCCACCCAGGGGTCCCAGCAGCATATCCACTTGCCTACTTGGTCCAGCAGAACTGTCAGGAGACCCTGGCTGTGAGAGAATGTTAGGTTAGAAGCCATGGAGCCGACTTTGCCATCTGCTCGCTGTCCTTTAGAGAACCATCCTGCATCTGTGTGAAAACTGGGGAGGCAGGCTCAGGCTGTCCTGGTCACCCCCCCCAATAGTCTCCATCCTCAGGAAACCTGTCCTGCTGACCACCCTGCTCTGCGATCTTATACCCAGGTCCTCTGAGGCTTGTTCACTACTCACTAAGCCTGCTGACTGGATTGGAGGCCACTGCAAACAGGAGGGATCCATGTTGTTTATATTCCATTTGCTAGGAGTTTATATTCCATTTACTCAAGAATTTCAAGCCAGCACCACCTGGGGTGGCTCCAGTGGCTCTCACTCTGACGTCAGACTCACCTGGGGTGAGCTCCTCCCTGACTCTTTCCTCAGCCCAGCTTCCTCATCTTCAGAACAGGCTCTGGCGAGGAGTCCAGGGAAGTATTGAGCACCATGCTTTGGTCAGCTTTCAGAAACTGTGGCTCTCTCTAAAGTGGCACAAGAACTGTGTGAATGACTAAAGAAGCCGCATGGGGAGCCCTGAAGGGTGAAGGTGGGCAGCACTTCCAGAGCAGTGAATTTCCTCTCCCAGCTGTGCCTGTGCCGGAGAGCGTTAAGGTTTGCTAGTGCCCAGGCCTACCCTGACCTGAAGGGGCCTGGGCATGGGAACATTTTAAAACCTACCCAGGCGACATGCTGTCCCCAGGCTCAAGAACTATTGTGTGAGGAAATGTTTTGAAATGTGATTTGAGAGGAAAGGGAAGGACGCTCACCTGTGTTGACTGGCTCATGCAGCCCGCTTTCAACTCTCAGCTCCCCTGGTTCTCCCGGGGACCAAAGTCACTTTCATCCAATGAAACAGGTTTGCAAGGTGAAACAGGAGTATTACTGAAAGGGAGCCCCCAGCCCAGGCACACTGCATGCATGGAGCCCCCAGCCCAGGCTCACTGCATGCATGGTGCCCCCAGCCCAGGCTCACTGTGCCACATGGTGCCCCCATCCCAGGCTCACTGTATGCTTGGAATCCCCAGCCCAGGCTCACTGCATGCATGGCGCCCCCAACCCAGGTACACTGTATGCTTGGAATCCCCAGCCCAGGCTCACTGCATGCATGGCGCCCCAACCCAGGTACACTGATGCTTGGAATCCCCAGCCCAGGCTCACTGTATGCTTGGAGCCCCCAGCCCAGGCTTACTGCGTGCATGAAGCCCCCAGCCCAGGCTCACTGTATGCTTGGAGCCCCCAGCCCAGGGTCACTGTGTGCATGGAACCCCCAGCCCAGGCTCACTGCATGCATGGAGCCCCCAGCCCAGGGTCACTGTATGCATGGAGCCCCCAGCCCAGGGTCACTGTGTGCATGGAATAACCATGCCAGGCTCACTGTGTGCATGGAATAACCATGCCAGGCTCACTGTGTGCATGGAATAACCATGCCAGGCTCACTGTGTGCATGGAATAACCATGCCAGGCTCACTGTGTGCATGGAATAACCATGCCAGGCTCACTGTGTGCATGGAATAACCATGCCAGGCTCACTGTGTGCAT